>CALYLW010000533.1:493442-597761 GCA_944989445.1 Ampullaceana balthica | reverse complement strand
ATGTGCATTTTTCAAACCGCTTTATTGTCATTTAAGTATGTATTTAGTTAAGTGTAAGGCTTCACTCTAATATCGTAACACGCAAGAAGTAAAGAAATAAAGTACGACTTCCGGTTTGTGAGCGGTCACTATTTCTACTAGAGCTAAGTTTTCATATATTTTCATATATTTGCCTAATTTCATAATACTAAATGCTTTTCAAACTCTTAACTAATCTTTAATTAACCAAATTATAATAATTTTAGCTGTTTAATAATATTATTTTTTACTAAAATTACTAAAATCCTAAGTAGTTATGTAGGCGGCCATTTTTATTGTTATTGTTATTAATTTTGAACTCTCCTAATAGTAACTGTGTACATAACATAAAATCACCAATTTTATATATACCTTCCAAATAAATTAATTACTAGGTGTAGAATTCATATTTAAATTTAATTGAACTTAATCAAATTAGAACAATTAAACACACTTTAACAAAATTATTTAAGAAAGGGGGGTAAATCAGACCCTGGTAATTACAGGCCTGTATCACTTACTAGTATCACCTGTAAATTACTAGAACACATAATATATAGTAGAATAGTTAACCACCTTGACAAATATAATGCCTTATGTCCACATCAACACGGCTTTAGAAAAAACAGATCATGTGAAACACAATTAATAGGTTTAATAGATGAGCTATCAAAAGGCTTGGACAAAAATGATCAAATAGATACAATATTACTAGACTTCTCAAAAGCATTTGACAAAGTTCACCACCTTAGTTTACTTAAAAAACTTAACTACTTTGGAATCTCAGGTTCCTTACATCACTGGATCCAAGACTTCCTTTTGGGCAGGGAGCAAACTGTAATAATTAATGGATCTAAATCTGCACCAATAAAGGTTAACTCAGGAGTTCCACAAGGAACTGTGCTAGGTCCCTTACTCTTTTTAATTTATATAAATGATTTACCCAACAACATCTCAACAGGTACAAAAGTTAGGTTATTTGCTGATGATTGTATAATCTATAGAACAATTAAATCAGAACAAGATAGCAAAATTTTACAAAATGACTTAGATGAATTGATAAAATGGGAAACTAACTGGAGTATGTCTTTCCACCCAGAAAAGTGTCAACTGTTAAGAGTAACAAAGAAAAAGAAACAAATAAATTCAAAATATTACATTCATGGAAAAGAACTGACCCAAACTAAAGATGCAAAATACTTAGGAGTCTTAATAAATGAGAAACTATCATGGAATCCCCATGTCAATGAAGTTATTAAAAAATCAAACAAAACCTTAGGCTTTATAAAAAGGAACTTCAACAAATGTAATAGAGATATAAAACTAAAATGCTACCTCACTTTGGTGAGACCTGTACTAGAATATGCATCTTCTGTATGGGACCCATCCACCAAAGAAAACATTGATAAACTAGAACAAATTCAAAAAAGAGCTGCCAGATTCATAACAGGAGAATATTCGAAACTGACAAGAATAACACCATTAGTTAAATCATTAAACCTTGAAACACTAGAGGATAGAAGAATCAAGAGCAAAGTAGTAATCATACATAAAGCAATTAATTCTAATTTAGAAATACAACACAAAGATAACTTAATACAACCCTCAGATAGACATAAGGATAAAAACACCTTTCTTATTCCGTATGCAAGAACAAACACATACAAGTTTTCCTTCTTCCCGTCCGGAATTCGGGCGTGGAATGGGTTGCCTGAAGAATCCAGGAAAACCAACACTTTATCAACATTTAAATCTCTAATAAAAATGCAGGACTAAACACAAACCATAGATAAGCGTAGGACGCAATAATCTTCTGTATAGAAGGAGCGTCTGTAAACAGATAAGATAAGATAAGATAAGAAGCCATTTAAAACGTCATTTAAGAAATTGTAAGCAATCAAAGATTTAAGTTTATTTAAAGTTTCGTATTTTGATGTGATGTCACAGTTGTTTAAAACAACAAACCCTCCCCCTCGTCACATATAACAAATGTGTGGTGACCCTCCTCCCCCCTAGGTGCGTGATGTCATATATGGTCGGCCCAAAAAGTATGAGTCAGAATGGCACATCACGCTGCACAATGTTTCCTTTAAGCTGCACAGCTGCGGGGCCGTGCAGATATCTGAAAGACGCCGCGCAGCAGTTTAGAATTTCTGCGCAGTAAATTTTGTAAAATATAGCACAATAAATGGTTGCTGTGCAACTTTGCTCACAAGATTTTTTACTTTGCTATTTATTTGTAAATCCGGCTCCGGCCGATTCTTACTTCATAAATCCGGCAAATCTGGCTCCGGCCGGATTTCAAAAAATTGAATCCGGTACATCCCTACAAATGATTGAATTATGGGGTAAGTGTGCCATGCCACATATTTATGTGTGGTAAAATCTCATCATCTTTGTCAAACTCAATCTCTCTGTATAACTTCAGAAAACTAGAAGATGTCAAGGAAGAAAGCCGAGCGCAAGCTGTAGTTGCTGTGGTAAGTGTTGTGCCATTGTGGTTGAGGAGGGACTTGTCTGTCAGTAGTATCAGTGGTTAACTGTATTTTTAGTGATGTATTACAGGTGTTGAATACTAAAGAAATATTATTTTTCTTCCTTTAACATATTGATTTTTAAATATTCCCTTTGACAATTCAAAACAATTTTTAAAATAAAAATCCTAGATATAAATAGGGTTGTGGTGGTTGAGAGGCAGCACTTTTGCCTGGCTTACAGAGAGTCACGGGGTAGAGTCTTGGTGAAGGGTGGGCTTTGTTCTTGTGGCTAAGGGCGACCCTGAGTCCACCCAGCTCCGAATGGGTACCCGAAATCAGTTGGGGAAGTAAAGGCGGCTGGGCATTGTGCTAGCCCTAGTATGCTGTGGCTATAAAAAATTGTGAATGCTGCTTCACTTGCCCCATTGGCCAGCATGGTCTGAAAGGGGAACTTTACTTCACTTTACTAGATATAAATATTTGATTTATGATATTATTATAGGGATGTTGTTATAGGGCTGAGATTGCATTCAGTTAATGTGTTGAACAATTTGGAGGGAACACTAAAAAAAAGACACAAAAAGTCGTGTCAGCTAGAATCCTTCTTCAACTAACAAAAAAGAAAATACAGTAAAAAAATACTTTTTAAATGTGATGTCATTTTACTTTCCAACAAACACAACTACCTTCCATCCCTCATTGCTTATAAATCTTCCGACTTTATTTTGTCCTTTTACTTTTACTTGTCCTTTAAAATAAAAAGTTTTTGTTTGTTTGCTTTGCTGATGAAGAGTCTCCTTTTCTTTATTGTTGGCTTATTTCAGCTTTTCTTATATCTTGTCCAATAAATTTCTTTCAGTCTAGGGATGTGTCAATGAATGCATAAGAATTAAAACACAGTTAAATACTAGTATGGAGATGAGTTGGTTTTTGTATGTAACTTGCTTACAATTTTTTAAAAGAATACTTTATTCTTAATATCAACTTATTAAGTAGTAGAGTGATGAGCTATTAATACTATTATATCTTCATTGTGTTATTTATTTATTTTACAGGGAACTCTGGGAATGAAAAATGAAAAATTGATACGTCTCTTGCTGGAAATGCTAGAACTTGACTCAAGCGATTATGTTCGACTAATGGTATGTTCATTCTTTGACTAATGTTATGTTCATTATTAGACTATGATATTTGCTTTATTGTTAATATAAAAGCATAAAACATCATTTACTTAACATATAATGAGCTACTATACTTAAAAATTAAATTGAATTGGGTACAATTAATACTTCAAATAGACTTATGATGTCATTTATGAGTCTAAATCAAGATTCACTGTTAAGAAGAAGAGATTTACTTGTCAAGAACCTAAACATTCACATTGCAAAACAATGTTAAAAAACAACTGGAATTCTTATCATTAGGATAGACATTTTGTATTAATTGCTTAAAATATATTTATTTCAAATTCTTTGAGAACTCCATGTAAAATAATAAACGTACGTTAACATATGTCCCTTGGTATGACCAGATAATCAGAACATTCAGAGTACTGAAGCTAGCAGATAGGAGGATCATACGTTCCCTTAGGGAGAGAGAAAAACTTGATGGGACACTGGGCAGGTATGTATGTTTATGTCAGAGTACTGAAGCTAGCAGATAGGAGGATCATACGTTCCCTTAGGGAGAGAGAAAAACTTGATGGGACACTGGGCAGGTATGTATGTTTATGTCAGAGTACTGAAGCTAGCAGATAGGAGGATCATACGTTCCCTTAGGGAGAGAGAAAAACTTGATGGGACACTGGGCAGGTATGTATGTTTATGTCAGAGTACTGAAGCTAGCAGATAGGAGGATCATACGTTCCCTTAGGGAGAGAGAAAAACTTGATGGGACACTGGGCAGGTATGTATGTTTATGTCAGAGTACTGAAGCTAGCAAATAGGAGGATCATACGTTCCCTTAGGGAGAGAGAAAAACTTGATGGGACACTGGGCAGGTATGTATGTTTATGTCAGAGAATTATTGAACATGGTAAAAAGAGTTCCAAAATAACCTACAATTGGGATGTTGGTATTTTATTCCATTTCCAGCTTTCCCCAGAAAAGAACCAGATGTGAATAAAAACTAAACCATACTGTGACAGTCTCAAGCTAACTAGCTAAATAAGAATCAATGTCTGTTTTGCACATTTTATTAGGTAAAGAGCATATCACAAGAGTTATATTTCTGATAACTTTCATTTGAGAGTCGATATATTTCATTTGACAGTTGATATCTTTTATCTGACAGAGAGTGTGGAAAGGCCCTGAAAGTTTTGGATCCATTTGTGACAGTTCAGTCATCAAAACTAACAACAGTTAACTAACATCTGAGTGGATTAGGCCAAAATTTAATTACATCTAAGTGGATTAGGCCAACAGTTAACTAACATCTCAGTGGATTAGGCCAACAGTTAACTAACATCTCAGTGGATTAGGCCAACAGTTAACTAACATCTCAGTGGATTAGGCCAACAGTTAACTAACATCTCAGTGGATTAGGCCAACAGTTAACTAACATCTCAGTGGATTAGGCCAACAGTTATCAACATCTCAGTGGATTAGGCCAACAGTTATCAACATCTCAGTGGATTAGGCCAACAGTTATCAACATCTCAGTGGATTAGGCCAACAGTTATCAACATCTCAGTGGATTAGGCCAACAGTTAACTAACATCTCAGTGGATTAGGCCAACAGTTAACTAACATCTCAGTGGATTATGCCAACAGTTATCAACATCTCAGTGGATTAGGCCAACAGTTATCAACATCTCAGTGGATTATGCCAACAGTTATCAACATCTCAGTGGATTATGCCAACAGTTAACTAACATCTCAGTGGATTAGGCCAACAGTTATCAACATCTCAGTGGATTATGCCAACAGTTAACTAACATCTCAGTGGATTATGCCAACAGTTATCAACATCTCAGTGGATTATGCCAACAGTTATCAACATCTCAGTGGATTATGCCAACAGTTAACTAACATCTCAGTGGATTAGGCCAACAGTTATCAACATCTCAGTGGATTAGGCCAACAGTTATCAACATCTCAGTGGATTATGCCAACAGTTATCAACATCTCAGTGGATTAGGCCAACAGTTACAAAACATGTTATTGAATTAGGCCCTCTTGTTTGTTTGTAACAGGCATATAACATTAATGACCCATAAAATATAAAATCCTTTCCATTGGTAAAAAAGTTAATGAACTTGGTATATAGTTTTGGGAGGGGCACACATTTTATGGTTGTTAAATTCATTGTATTGTGGGGCTTCCATAGGTATGATATCATAATTGAAATGTAATGTATGAGTTTAAAAAAATATTGTTTTCTTGTTATGTTTATAGAGCTGAAGTTTTTTTGCAGTGGATCTATTGTTAGAGACTTGTGACAATATTTATAGAAATTAACTCAGTATAGTATTCAAACTGTGATAGCTGGTGATAATTGTTGTAAAAGATTTGATTAGAATGCATGCTGTGTTAAATTTGCATTCATTATATTTAATGGTAGTGACATATCCATATTGCTGTTTTTTGGATAATTAATACAGCTGCTGTGATCATCTTGTTGAGATTTTTTATTGTGAATTGATGCTATTTTTACAGTGAAATATTTTATTGTTTTGAATTGATGCTATTTTTACAGTGAAATATTTTATTGTTTTGAATTGATGCTATTTTTACAGTGAAATATTTTATTGTTTTGAAATGATACTATTTTTACAGTGAAATATTTTATTGTTTTGAATTGATGCTATTTTTACAGTGAAATATTTTATTGTTTTGAATTGATGCTATTTTTAGCGGTGAAATATGTTATTGCTTTGAATTTATGCTATTTTTACAGTGAAATTCTTATTTTTGTGGTAGTGGTTTGGGGGGGGGGCGTAGAGGGAAATAAATAATAATTGATGCTCCCAAACCATCCCATAGTGCAAGCAGGGGTTATGGACAGGGGAGTCTCACATGCTCTTGAATCTGTATTCCTTTTCTCATCATTCAAAACTGAAATCAATTGAGCAACCAAGAAAGGATGTGAAGTTTAAGTGTCCCATGACATAGTAGCCTCTACAATAAACTTTATTGTTTTTATATTTTATTTGTAGTTTAAAATATTATTTTAGTTTTGTAATTTTTATATCAAGTTTCATTAAAAAATGAACTCCTTAATGTTTTAAATAAATTTAAAAAAATTTAAGTTCTTTATTTGTATTTTGTAATAAAAGTAACAGTAACTAATAGTATATTTTTAAAAAAAATTCTGATGAGACTTAAATCAGGGTGAAGGAAACCCTGTCTGGCTGAATTATGATAACTTTCTGTGAATGATAATTAGACGACTAGGTATCTCAATGTTGGCTGGAGCCATTGGCTCAAAGTTATTGTATTAATCAGACCATTCATCGGTGTTGTAGCTAGGGGGCCAAGAGGACACCTGGCTTGGCCAGCACATTGCTAGAGGTGACAAAATTCCTCATTATTAATTAAAAAGACAGACTTCAAAAGGGACAGCAAGAGATTGTGTCAAAAAAATAAAAATAATTAAAAATAAAATCTTTTTAGAATGTTTGACATCACTGAATTCCTGGCAAAATTGAGTATTTGCTTTTCATCACCACTAAGAAGACAAGTGCAAATAGAGGCAATTGTTTTTGAATTAGTACAATCCAATACTCTAAGAACATCATGTGTAAATTAAAATTGTTAAATCTGTTATATATCACCTCAAATTTCATAGGAGCTCACCAACAAATCATGTGTCAGGTCAAAAACGCCAAATATTTCATTGTATTCCATATCAAGCCAGATATTTCACTTAAAAAATAAATATCAATCAATTCAAGTTGTAAAATATGCCAAGACTGAAAATCAGATAGTAGAAGCTGTAGAACCTTTCAAAGATTTCATTGGAACAAAAAATTAAACAGTTGAGGACATTTCTGACATGATTGTAAGCTAAGTATAGCTGATTGTCTTAAAATGCAACTTCATGGCTTTAAAGCAATGAGCAGTTCAACAAAGACTCAAATATATAAATCCCAATGTAGAATTCGTACCCAGCTCAAAACATTCATAAAGCAAGTTTATTTAAATTCTTTTTTTTTGCCAGAAACAAACTCTCGCTTAAGTTGTTGAGTCTTTCATTTAGAGCAGTGCTTCTCAAAGTGGTGGCCTGCGGACCAGTGCCAGGCATATCAATATTACTACTGAAAAAAAAATTAACTTAATAATGATTAATTTTCAAAAAGAATTTGGCGCTGTAGTTACTTTTAGTTACCGATCCTAATGTGTAGCTTAGAAAAAATTAAAATGAAACAAAATTGTATAGTGGTTAACTGAACTTGTAAATAAAATAAACCGTCCATACATTACACCCAACAACTGTCTTTATACACCCAACAACTGTCTTTATACACTCAACAACTGTCTTTATACACCCAACAACTGTCTTTATACACCTAACAACTGCCGTTATACACCCAACAACTGCCGTTACACACCCAACAACTGCCGTTATATACACCAAAACTGTCTTTATACACCCAACAACTGTCTTTATACACCCAACAACTGTCTTTATACACCCCACAACTGTCTTTATACACCCAACAACTGTCTTTATACACCCAACAACTGTCTTTATACACCCAACAACTGTCTTTATACACCCAACAACTGTCTTTATACACCCAACAACTGTCTTTATACACCCAACAACTGTCTTTATACACCCAACAACTGTCTTTATACACCCAACAACTGCCGTTATACACCCAACAACTGTCTTTATACACCCAACAACTGTCTTTATACACCCAACAACTGTCTTTATACACCCAACAACTGTCTTTATACACCCAACAACTGTCTTTATACACCCAACAACTGTCTTTATACACCCAACAACTGCCGTTATACACCCAACAACTGTCTTTATACACCCAACAACTGTCTTTATACACCCAACAACTGCCGTTATACACCCAACAACTGTCTTTATACACCCAACAACTGCCGTTATACACCCAACAACTGCCGTTATACACCCAACAACTGCCGTTATACACCCAACAACTGCCGTTATACACCCAACAACTGCCGTTATACACCCAACAACTGCCGTTATACACCCAACAACTGCCGTTCTATACACCCAAACTGCCTTAATAGACCCAACAACTGCCGTTCTATACACCCAAACTGCCTTAATAGACCCAACAACTGCCGTTCTATACACCCAAACTGCCTTAATAGACCCAACAACTGCCGTTCTATACACCCAAACTGCCTTAATAGACCCAACAACTGCCGTTATACACCCAGCGGCTTAGCGTGGGTATGTGCCACCCGGGCAGAACCCAATTTAGCGAAAAATATCTAAATGCTATAAAGTAAAGATAGTCTTTATTAGAACGTAATGATGACACAATACATATTTATGTTAGAAATAAAAAGAAATGCTTCATTACTTTAATAAAATTGAAGTTTATGTTTTTTCTCACTGCACAAGAGGCCGTAAAAAATGACGTCACGGGATTTTGGCAGAAATTTTACCCTCCTCCCCCCATCGTCACACGTCGCCACAAAAACTCAGACCCCCCTCAATTATGACGACACAAAGCTTTGCTCCCCCACCCCATAAATGCCGTATTTTCTATTTGAAAATGAGCATTTTTCACATCACTTTTTTGTTATTTAAGCATGTATTTAGTGTAAGCTGCACTCTAACATTTGGAAAGCCACTTAAAATGCAATTAAACAAATTGTAAGCAATCAAATATTTAAATACATTTTTACATTTTTTATTTTCAGTTGCGCGTTTTGATGTGACGTCACATTTCTTAACCACCCCCTCCCCCTCGTCACACATGGTCACAAATGTGTGACCCCCCCCACCACCCCCCCCACTTAGGTGCGTGAAGTCATTTATGGACGGCTCTCAATCTTTCAGGTATCAATGTTTTCAGCCATACCATGCTCAATAGCCAAAATAGATATAGATTATATAATCTTGGTGTGTTCGTTATTGATATTGATTAATTTTTTTTATTAACTTAATTTTAAAGAATAAACTTGAACAAATTAACTTGTCTTGAATTCATTAATTCTTTTTTTCCCGGTGGGTTAAAATATTCCTAGTTTGACAATGGCACGTAAGATATTTTGTATACTCTAATTTGAAGGCAAAATTTCAAAGTCCAGTTTAGCAGCAGGTGTACGAAAATCTGTTTTCTAAATTCGATATAACTGCCAAAACTCACACGAATTTCTGCAGTAATCTCATGTTATGAAAAGTACAACTTTCTTCTCAACTGTTTTTCTACACAGTATGGATCATATTCGCTTTGATCACCAAATATTTGCCCTCCCATTCTTTGATTAGAAGATTCGATTAAAAGAATGAGGTCTCCACATAAAATTTTATTAAATTTGTAAAGCATCCTTAACGTATTCCACTAGTTTCTCTGTGAGAAGCCTCTGCTACGCATTTTTTAACATTATATATTTGTAAATAATTTCGGGCATCTTTGACATAAATTAGAAAATAAAAAGATTTCATTGTGACTATCAAAGCTCCTGCGTCTGTTCGTGTGTTGAGCTTTTTGTCTGCATCTATCAGTTCTTCTATAGCTTTAAAAAATAAGAAAAACCCGTAAAAAACCAAGTTTTTGACTATAAATCCTTTATGTACGAGAAGTAACTAAAAGAATGTTCATTATAATACGCAGCGCCAGACCATCCAGAAATACAAAATTGCAGTTGTGTCGTAAAACATGTTTAATATAATGCGCACCGATCAGGAATATGTTTATAAAAAGAGCTGTCAATAAAATACGCACCTTATTGCACGACAGAAAGGTTGTTCAATATAATACGCACCGCGACGCTCTATCTCAAAAAATAGCATGATACATAGGAATAAATAAAATAATCTAAAAAATCAATAATTTAATTACGGTACATGCGATCGATCTGAAATTTTGATACATTGTTTTTATCATCGGTACGAAACTGCCTGCAAAATTTCAGCTCGCTATCTTGCGAGCAAGTGGGTTAAAAATCGATCAAAAGTTTTGGCGACAACGTCGGCCGCAGACACCACGAGTTAATATAAAGGATTTAATAACCTCAAAATGGGTTCATGGTATATTCATTATTTTTTACCCTGAAGTCTGTTTAATGCCTTGGTTGTAGAAGCAATTAGATATTCCAAACGGTGTATGGACATGGAAAAGAATGCGTAACAAAGTTCTAGTGTACTAAAATATTTAGAGAGTTCGTTTCAGTTTGAGTATCATGTAAACAAATTAGGTTAAATGAACTTTTTGAGCGAGATTTTACATTGACATTTAATTTATTGCGTTTTCTTGAACTCCTGCATACCGTTCAGCCATGAAGAAGTATTAACACACGTTGGGGCTCTGCACTCCATTATTTTAAGATCATCATTTATTTAAAATCATTTCAGAAATGTCGAAAGAACGTCTTGCTACTTTGTTTTGTTTCTTTATTAATAGTCTATTCTGTTGATCCAAGTTATGATTCTTTCCAATGCAAAAAACTTTTGTAATGTGAAGCACTTGTTCATGAGTGGCTACTTTTGTATTTATGTGTGCCAAGTTTTAATTCCATTAGAGATGCAATTTTATTCATTGCTTTTATTTATTCCACAAAATAAAGACATTAAAATAAGTATGCTTTGAAAGCATAAACCATATAAGCACGCCAACAATTTTGTTCCAGTAGTTTAGGGGCCGTCCATAAATGACGTCACGCTATTTTTGTCGATTTTTGACCCCCTCCCTCCCCCTCGTCACGCGTCGTCACAAAAACTTAGACCCCCCCCCTCTAAAAATACGTCACAAATCTTTGACCCCCCCCTAAATAAAAAACAAAAATAACAAACTTATTTTCTATTTGAAAATAAGTATGTTTCAAATCACTTTTATTGTCATTTAAGTATTTATTATTTATTTAGTGAAGATCTACATTGTAATATCGTAACCCGCGTGAAGCATTTTTTTAAAACGTTTAACTGGCCTTCAGAAAACGAACTGTGTTAACATCCTTAGATTATATTTTATTTTAATGCATACAAATTAAACATTGACTATTAATCATCACGGTTAACGTCTTTGTTTAGAAAAAAAATATTTAAAAATAACATTTTTAAAATGTATTTTTTAAAAAATCCCTCAATTGACTGACGGGCATCCCGTAAGAAAGAGGTCGGCGAACAGAGGTAAATAACCTCATCTGGGGTCAAAAAGGGAATTCTTGGGGGTAATGCAGACTCATTTGGGACATATAACATCCACTACAATCCACTAGATATATTAAAATACGTCATGTGTACGTGTACGCTTGGAACATATGCCCATTATTGAACCGGTTCCTTCCAGAAAATGCATTTTTTTAAAAATTTGACAACTATGTAGATTTCTTACCTACGTACTATACGAAGACACCTAAATCTACCCTACTTTCATTTATATTGACACGAGTGACAATAATCTTAATCCACATGACTTGTCTGTATCACGTATCATTTCTGTGATATTTAAAATTAATGCCTTAAAAACTGAGCTAAGAAGAAAAGTTGTTTTGTGCTCCTCTCGAATTGCGATGTCAAGAATTTGATGCATTCAATAAAGTTAATGAATACTTGACTAATTTTAAATGGGCTCATTTACCATTATATCTAGAACAGTGCTTCTCAAACTTTTTAGTATGGCGGACCGGCAGGAATTTTTTCCATTGCACTAGGGACCGGTGCATTATTTTCCCTGCACTGACAATTTTTTCTGTACTTTTTTTGAGAACATCTGCGGACCGGCAGCGGATGGCCCCACGGACCGGCACCGGTCCGTGGACCACCACTTTGAGAAGCACTGATCTAGAAGACTAGAATGGCCAGGGGAGTTGGACCAAAAACCCATCGAACAATTATATCAAACTTAAAACGTTTTTAATTCTATCAAATAGATTCCCCCCCTCCCCTTTTAAAGAAAAAAGATATTCCGTGTCGTTTTGACTTAAAATATCTACACATAATCCTAATCAGATCATTTTTAGACACTTGTCATGCATGTAAAACTCACCAGTAGCATTTTCGCTAACGACGCTCCCCCAAATCCCCAGAGTCATGTGAGCAGGACCTAGAGTCTGGGGGGTGGGGGGGTAACGCACACATAAACTTGTATATTTTGGGGTAACGGGCAAAAAAGTTCGACGAGAACCAAACGGAGCTGCGGTTACATCACAAATGCTTTGATGTCAACATCAAACGACGCAGTGTAACAATTTCATATGTTATCTTGTGAATTCTCAAACTTAAGGATTATAATTAGATTTAATTTTCGTGTCTTGATAGCTTACGCCAACCAGCGTCTGATGGCCTACCGACCGGCACACTGAGAAGCACTGATTTAAAAAAAAAGTCATTAAATAAATTGTAAGCGACCAAATATTTCAGTGGAAGTTTTATTTACAAGTTACCCTTTTGATGTGACGTCACATTTCTTCAACCCCCCTCCCTCCCCCTCGACACGCATCGTCACAAAAGTGTGACCCCCCTCCCCCCTAGGTGCGTGACGTCATTTATGGACGGCCCCTTACCTACGTTAAAATTGATTACATGTACCAGCACGTAATTGGCATGTTCGTACATTACTTCAGCCCAAATGTTTTTCAGCTCAGTGGCATTAGTATCAGAAGTCTTGGATTAATTAAAGAATAGGAATTTGAAATTTGGCATTAGAAACGTCCAAGTATTTTAATATAGTTTCTTCCTTTTATCTTTGCTTTTATTTGATTTTATTTAACGTTATCATAACGTATTTTTATTTTAGAAGCTAATTAACAAAGAGGAATTTGCCGCCCCCCCCCCAACAAAATGCCACTTGGAGAATTCTATTCGTTCATGTTTTAAATCGATAGGGTACAATCAAGCTCTGGTTTTTCAGAACTGTAGCATTAGTATCAGAAGAATTTAAGAAGTTTTGGAAGTTAAAACGTTCACATGCTTTATGATAGTTCCTTTATTTCTTTTATTAATTTCTTTTTTTTGGCTTTTCTTTTATTTCGATTAAAAGCTCAACTTTCTTATAAATGTTTTTTATTTTTAGTTTCTATATAAAAACTACTAGGAATTTGCCGCCCATGGCAAAGTGCCACCCGGGGCATTCACCCCCCCCCACCTTGCCACCCCTCGCTACGCCACTGGTTCGTAGATAGTATTGCCTGGTAGCCAATTTAATAAACTACATGTCTTTGAAGGAAAATGAAAATAATTGGTGTTATGTTGTTGATATTTTAATTTATAGACCAAATAACCCTATTTAGATTAACGAATAAAAAGAGATGTCACTATGTAACTTAATGATTGAAAGTTTTAGTCACGTATGAGGTCAATCATACGCGTTCATATAATTTTCCAAAATAATTAAATGTTTATAAATATGTAAAAGACATAGTTTTCGGCTATTTAAAATACGAAGACAGTTAATTGCAATATATTGACATTATGTATGTATGGCATCTGTCCGTATACGAAAGACGATAGATTTATCTTTATTATTTGCAGCTCTTGGTGTGGCTGATGAGACCAATCCTTGAGTGGCAGTCTCTTCTGCATGTCACACACACGAATGTAGTGGGGCAGTGTTGCCTGGCATTCCTCCTCGCTCTTTTTAAATCCCTTATATTAACTTCACCGCCGTCTCTGTCTCTCTGTCTCTCTCTGTCTCTCTCTCTCTCTCTCTCTCTCTCTCTCTCTCTCTCTCTCTCTCTCATCTCTCTCTCTCTCTCTCTGTCTGTCTTGGGCTGGGCGGGCGGAAAAACAGAAGTCAAAAATGACCCACTTCCCATGATCCGATCGAACTGAAATTTGGCACACGGACCCGTCTGACCTAACAATGCATCGTATCAAAATTTCAGATCGATCGAACGTACCGTAATTAAATTAATGCATTTTTAGTTTATCCTTATATGAGGTATGTAATTCAAAATTCACTGTTTGTTATTGTTTTTTTTCCCCAGTTTCCACGTGAGTTTGAGTTGACGCCGACCGTCGTGTTGACGCCGACCGTCGTGCCGACACCCCCTCACATCCCACCCCCATTTATTAAAGACAAGGGACATCACTCGGTGTCAGTCTGTAAATGTTTGAAAATAATCAATACTGTTAGTTATGTCTCATATATAAGGGATTTATAGTCAAAAACTTTGTTTTTACGGGTTTGTTTTATTAAATCCCTTATATTAACTTCGCGGCCGTCTCTCTCTCTCTCTCTCTCTGTCTTGGGCTCGGCGGGCGGAAAAACAGAAGTCAAAAATGACCCACTTCCCATGATCCGATCGAAACTGAAATTTGGCACACGGACCCGTCTGACCTAACAATGCATCGTATCAAAATTTCAGATCGATCGAACGTACCGTAATTAAATTAATGCATTTTTAGTTTATCCTTATATGAGGTATGTAATTCAAAATTCACTGTTTGTTATTGTTTTTTTAAAATTCCAGTTCCACGTGAGTTTGAGTTGACGCCGACCGTCGTGTTGACGACGACCGTCGTGCCGACACCCCCTCACATCCCACCCCCATTTATTAAAGACAAGGGACATCACTCAGTGTCAGTCTGTAAATGTTTAAAAATAATCAATACTGTTAGTTATGTCTCATATATAAGGGATTTATAGTCAAAAACTTTGTTTTTACGGGTTTGTTTTTATTAAATCCCTTATATTAACTTCGCGGCCGTCTCTCTCTCTCTCTGTCTTGGGCTCGGCGGGCGGAAAAACAGAAGTCAAAAATGACCCACTTCCCATGATCCGATCGAACTGAAATTTGGCACACGGACCCGTCTGACCTAACAATGCATCGTATCAAAATTTCAGATCGATCGAACGTACCGTAATTAAATTAATGCATTTTTAGTTTATCCTTATATGAGGTATGTAATTTTAAATTCACGGTTTGTTATTGTTTTTTTGCCACGTGAAATTTTGAGCTGACGCATTGAGGCGACCCAACGAAGCGACGGGCGCTTTTGTTTACATTTTACGTGTCACTCTGAGCTCGGTCAAGCGAATCGGTGACCAGACTTTTCCCCTCTCCCCCCCCACCCACCCCTCCCCCCCACTAGGGTTATGATGCAAAGTTGAGTTAAGACAGATTCAGTCTGTAAATGTTTGAAAATAATCAATACTGTTAGTTATGTCTCATATATAAGGGATTTATAGTCAAAAACTTTGTTTTTACGGGTTTGTTTTATTAAATCCCTTATATTAACTTCGCGGCCGTCTCTCTCTCTCTCTCTCTGTCTTGGGCTCGGCGGGCGGAAAAACAGAAGTCAAAAATGACCCACTTCCCATGATCCGATCGAACTGAAATTTGGCACACGGACCCGTCTAACCTAACAATGCATCGTATCAAAATTTCAGATCGATCGAACGTACCGTAATTAAATTAATGCATTTTTAGTTTATCCTTATATGAGGTATGTAATTCAAAATTCACTGTTTGTTATTGTTTTTTTTCCCACTTCCACGTGAGTTTGAGTTGACGCCGACCGTCGTGTTGACGCCGACCGTCGTGCCGACACCCCCTCACATCCCACCCCCATTTATTAAAGACAAGGGACATCACTCGGTGTCAGTCTGTAAATGTTTGAAAATAATCAATACTGTTAGTTATGTCTCATATATAAGGGATTTATAGTCAAAAACTTTGTTTTTACGGGTTTGTTTTATTAAATCCCTTATATTAACTTCGCGGCCGTCTCTCTCTCTCATCTCTCTCTCTCTCTCTGTCTGTCTGGGCTCGGCGGGCGGAAAAACAGAAGTCAAAAATGACCCACTTCCCATGATCCGATCGAACTGAAATTTGGCACACGGACCCGTCTGACCTAACAATGCATCGTATCAAAATTTCAGATCGATCGAACGTACCGTAATTAAATTAATGCATTTTTAGTTTATCCTTATATGAGGTATGTAATTCAAAATTCACTGTTTGTTATTGTTTTTTTTCTTCCAGTTTCACGTGAGTTTGAGTTGACGCCGACCGTCGTGTTGACGCCGACCGTCGTGCCGACACCCCCTCACATCCCACCCCCATTTATTAAAGACAAGGGACATCACTCGGTGTCAGTCTGTAAATGTTTGAAAATAATCAATACTGTTAGTTATGTCTCATATATAAGGGATTTATAGTCAAAAACTTTGTTTTTACGGGTTTGTTTTATTAAATCCCTTATATTAACTTCACCGCGCGTCTCTGCTCTCTCTCTCTCTCTCTCTCTCTCTCTGTCTGTCTGTCTTGGGCTCGGCGGGCGGAAAAACAGAAGTCAAAAATGACCCACTTTCCCATGATCCGATCGAACTGAAATTTGGCACACGGACCCGTCGAACCTAACAATGCATCGTATCAAAATTTCAGATCGATCGAACGTACCATAATTAAATTAATGCATTTTTAGTTTATCCTTATATGAGGTATGTAATTCAAAATTCACTGTTTGTTATTGTTTTTTTAAAATTCCAGTTCCACGTGAGTTTGAGTTGACGCCGACCGTCGTGTTGACGACGACCGTCGTGCCGACACCCCCTCACATCCCACCCCCATTTATTAAAGACAAGGGACATCACTCAGTGTCAGTCTGTAAATGTTTAAAAATAATCACTACTGTTAGTTATGTCTCATATATAAGGGATTTATAGTCAAAAACTTTGTTTTTACGGGTTTGTTTTTTTAAATCCCTTATATTAACTTCGCGGCCGTCTCTCTCTCTCTCTCTGTCTTGGGCTCGGCGGGCGGAAAAACAGAAGTCAAAAATGACCCACTTCCCATGATCCGATCGAACTGAAATTTGGCACACGGACCCGTCTGACCTAACAATGCATCGTATCAAAATTTCAGATCGATCGAACGTACCGTAATTAAATTAATGCATTTTTAGTTTATCCTTATATGAGGTATGTAATTTAAATTCACGGTTTGTTATTGTTTTTTTTGCCACGTGAAATTTTGAGCTGACGCATTGAGGCGACCCAACGAAGCGACGGGCGCTTTTGTTTACATTTTACGTGTCACTCTGAGCTCGGTCAAGCGAATCGGTGACCAGACTTTTCCCCTCTCCCCCCCCACCCCTCCCCCCCCACTAGGGTTATGATGCAAAGTTGAGTTAAGACAGATTCAGTCTGTAAATGTTTGAAAATAATCAATACTGTTAGTTATGTCTCATATATAAGGGATTTATAGTCAAAAACTTTGTTTTTACGGGTTTGTTTTATTAAATCCCTTATATTAACTTCGCGGCCGTCTCTCTCTCATCTCTCTCTGTCTTGGGCTCGGCGGGCGGAAAAACAGAAGTCAAAAATGACCCACTTCCCATGATCCGATCGAACTGAAATTTGGCACACGGACCCGTCTAACCTAACAATGCATCGTATCAAAATTTCAGATCGATCGAACGTACCGTAATTAAATTAATGCATTTTTAGTTTATCCTTATATGAGGTATGTAATTCAAAATTCACTGTTTGTTATTGTTTTTTTCTTCCAGTTTCCACGTGAGTTTGAGTTGACGCCGACCGTCGTGTTGACGCCGACCGTCGTGCCGACACCCCCTCACATCCCACCCCCATTTATTAAAGACAAGGGACATCACTCGGTGTCAGTCTGTAAATGTTTGAAAATAATCAATACTGTTAGTTATGTCTCATATATAAGGGATTTATAGTCAAAAACTTTGTTTTTACGGGTTTGTTTTTTAAATCCCTTATATTAACTTCGCGGCCGTCTCTGTCGTCATCGTCATGGGCGGCGGGCGGAAAAACAAAAGTAAAAAATGACCCACTTCCCGTGATCGATCGAGCTGAAATTTGGCACACGGACCCGTCTAACCTAACAATGCATCGTATCAAAATTTCAGATCGATCGAACGTACCGTAATTAAATTAATGCATTTTTAGTTTATCCTTATATAAGTATGTAATTCAAATTCACTGTTTGTTATTGTTTTTTTCCACGTGAAAGTGAGTTGACGCGTTGAGGCGACCCATCGAAGCACGGTGGCTTTTGTTTACATTTTACGTGTCACGCTGAGCTCGGTCAAGCGATCGTACCAGACTTTTCCCCTCTCCCCCCACCCACCCCCACCACGCCCCCCACAGGGTTATGAAGCAATGTGAGTTAGACAGATTCAGTCTGTAAAAGTTTGTAGCGTTTGAAAATAATCAATACTGTTAGTTATGTCTCATATATAAGGGATTTATAGTCAAAAACTTTGTTTTTACGGGTTTGTTTTTTAAAATCCCTTATATTAACTTCGCGGCCGTCTCTGTCGTCATCTCATGGGCGGGCGGAAAAACAAAAGCGAAAAATGACCCACTTCTCGTGATCCGATCGAACTGAAATTTTGGCACACGGACCCGTCTAACCTAACAATGCATCGTATCAAAATTTCAGATCGATCGAACGTACCGTAATTAAATTAATGCATTTTTAGTTTATCCTTATATGAGGTATGTAATTTAAATTCACGGTTTGTTATTGTTTTTTTGCCACGTGAAATTTTGAGCTGACGCATTGAGGCGACCCAACGAAGCGACGGGCGCTTTTGTTTACATTTTACGTGTCACTCTGAGCTCGGTCAAGCGAATCGGTGACCAGACTTTTCCCCTCTCCCCCCCACCCACCCCCCCCCCACTAGGGTTATGATGCAAAGTTGAGTTAAGACAGATTCAGTCTGTAAATGTTTGAAAATAATCAATACTGTTAGTTATGTCTCATATATAAGGGATTTATAGTCAAAAACTTTGTTTTTACGGGTTTGTTTTATTAAATCCCTTATATTAACTTCGCGGCCGTCTCTCTCTCTGTCTTGGGCTCGGCGGGCGGAAAAACAGAAGTCAAAAATGACCCACTTCCCATGATCCGATCGAACTGAAATTTGGCACACGGACCCGTCTAACCTAACAATGCATCGTAACAAAATTTCAGATCGATCGAACGTACCGTAATTAAATTAATGCATTTTTAGTTTATCCTTATATGAGGTATGTAATTCAAATTCACTGTTTGTTATTGTTTTTTTTCCACGTGAAAGTTTGAGTTGACGCGTTGAGGCGACCCAACGAAGCGACGGGGTGCTTTTGTTTACATTTTACGTGTCACGCTGAGCTCGGTCAAGCGAATCGGTGACCGGACTTTTCCCCTCTCCCCCCCCCCACCCACCCCCCAGGGTTACGAAGCAAAGTTGAGTTAAGACAGATTCAGTCAGTAAATGTTTGTCGCGTTTGAAAATAATCAATACTGTTAGTTATGGAACCTTCAGGAATAGCCACACTAAAAGGCTCAAATAATAAAACCTATAATGATAATGAAACTAAAGCTAATATCCTTAACACATATTTTGCATCATCTTTTTCTGCCTCAGGCGACAAGGAAGTTTTAATAAATTTAAATAAAATGGAGGAAATAGGTAACATAACTGTAGATGAGATAGGTATACATTCACTCCTAAAAAACTTAAAAATAAACAAAGCTACTGGCCCAGATGATTTGCCTGCAAGATTATTAAAAGAACTAAGCAATGAACTGTCCCCAATCCTTGTAGTTCTCTTTCAAGCCTCTCTAAACCAGGGTAAAGTGCCCCAGGATTGGAAATTAGCTAACGTAACTCCACTCTTTAAGAAAGGGGATAAATCAGACCCTGGTAATTACAGGCCTGTATCACTTACTAGTATCACCTGTAAATTACTAGAACACATAATATATAGTAGAATAGTTAACCACCTTGACAAATATAATGCCCTATGCCCACATCAACACGGCTTTAGAAAAAACAGATCATGTGAAACACAATTAATAGGTTTAATAGATGAACTATCAAAAGGCTTGGACAAAAATGATCAAATAGATACAATATTACTAGACTTCTCAAAAGCATTTGACAAAGTTCACCACCTTAGTTTACTTAAAAAACTTAACTACTTTGGAATCTCAGGTTCCTTACATCACTGGATCCAAGACTTCCTTTTGGGCAGGGAGCAAACTGTAATAATTAATGGATCTAAATCTGCACCAATAAAGGTTAACTCAGGAGTTCCACAAGGAACTGTGCTAGGTCCCTTACTCTTTTTAATTTATATAAATGATTTACCCAACAACATCTCAACAGGTACAAAAGTTAGGTTATTTGCTGATGATTGTATAATCTATAGAACAATTAAATCAGAACAAGATAGCAAAATTTTACAAAAAGACTTAGATGAATTGATAAAATGGGAAACTAACTGGAGTATGTCTTTCCACCCAGAAAAGTGTCAACTGTTAAGAGTAACAAAGAAAAAGAAACAAATAAATTCAAAATATTACATTCATGGAAAAGAACTGACCCAAACTAAAGATGCAAAATACTTAGGAGTCTTAATAAATGAGAAACTATCATGGAATCCCCATGTCAATGAAGTTATTAAAAAATCAAACAAAACCTTAGGCTTTATAAAAAGGAACTTTAACAAATGTAATAGAGATATAAAACTAAAATGCTACCTCACTTTGGTGAGACCTGTACTAGAATATGCATCTTCTGTATGGGACCCATCCACCAAAGAAAACATTGATAAACTAGAACAAATTCAAAAAAGAGCTGCCAGATTCATTACTGGAGAATATTCGAAACTGACAAGAATAACACCATTAGTTAAATCATTAAACCTTGAAACACTAGAGGATAGAAGAACCAAGAGCAAAGTAGTAATCATACATAAAGCAATTAATTCTAATTTAGAAATACAACACAAAGATAACTTAATACAACCCTCAGATAGACATAAGGATAAAAACACCTTTCTTATTCCGTATGCAAGAACAAACACATACAAGTTTTCCTTCTTCCCGTCCGGAATTCGGGCGTGGAATGGGTTGCCTGAAGAATCCAGGAAAACCAACACTTTATCAACATTTAAATCTCTAATAAAAATGCAGGACTAAACACAAACCATAGATAAGCGTAGGACGCAATAATCTTCTGTATAGAAGGAGCGTCTGTAAACAGATAAGATAAGATGTCTCATATATAAGGGATTTATAGTCAAAAACATTGTTTTTACGGGTTTGTTTTATCTCTCATACTCTCACTCCTCACTCTTACTCTTTCTCTCTCTCTCTCTCTCTCTCTCTCTCTCTCTCTCTCTCTCTCTCTCTCTCTTACTTTCTCTCGCTCATTCTCTCATCTTAAATCTTTTTCTCTAAATCACTTCCTTTCTCCCTTTTAGATTGTAATCTGTCATTTATTTTTGGAGTAATTTTTTTAAAATAAATTACTTATTAAAATTTTATGTAAAAATACCTTATTACAAACTTTTAACAGCCACAAATTTATAGAGGCTATTATTATTAATGTGTCAAAAAACGATTTTTAAAAATGATGTCACGTTTTTGAGTTAAAAGATAAGAAAATTTCTCTCCTATCACAGATTCGATTAATGTGCTCTCTAAGACATCGGCCACAGCAGACCTCCAAATAAAGGACCAGTTCTCTAGAAATGAAATGATCTGGAGGTCTCTGCTAAGACCATAATCCAAGGCACAGTTCGGGGATAAAGAAAAAGAGGCCCGCAAAAGAAGAGATGGGAGCAGAACAACAAGGAATGGACCGGTCTGTCGTCTCATCAACTCCCAAAGGGCAGCACAGGACCGGGATAAATGGGGTGCGAAAAAGTCGACAGTCTGTGATGATGCCTTAACGACCTACCCACGGGTTAAGGGTAGGCCTGTCAACGGTTACCCGGGTTACCCGGGTAGTAAAATTCCGCCCGGGTACCCGTGAAAATATCGCTTCAATGTCTATATTAACCAAACTTCGGCTCGAATAAGTTTAATTTAATTTAATTTGTGTTTAATTTACGGTTCGCGAAACAATTTATCCAAAAAAAATTAAAAAATATGCTGTGAAATACATCTAAGGAGAACTATCTGTCAACGGGAAATACAATACGGTCTGGACAAACCACAATGTATTTTGATACATCTTTTTTCTCTGAAAATTAAAGAGAAATCGCAAACACAAGAAGATTTTGATTCTTTGAATGAATCATATAAAGAAAACAAAACTCCTCTGCCGAAAATAAGGATGGACTGTATAGAGATAAAAGAGGCCGTGTTTGTTGTTAATACAAACACGCCTGCTTTGACACTAACTTTGCCTTGAAATATGCCGACACTGGGCTACCGATTGATACCAATTATCTAACCCCATCTCCCCCATCCACTCCTATGCTATAACCGCATCCTTTCCATTCTTGTATTTCTTGTGTTCGTTAACACGTGTTATTTTTTATAACTGTTAAGTACCCTTTCCATTCGCGTGTGTTTCTTGTGTTCCTTAACACGCATTGACCTAGAAAAACTGATGTTAATAATGCGTACAAGGTTGTCAGTTTTTAAGGTTAATAAATTAAATAGTTACTAACAGTGGAAGATGGTTAAGACGTCGGTATAGAGATGAAAGAGGCAGTGTTTTTGTTAATAAAAACGCCCCTGCTTTGACACTAACTTTGGTCTTTGAAATACGCCAACATTGGGTTTCCGATTGTCGATGTTGTTTATCTACCCCCAACTTCTCCTCCCTCCATTCGATTGTGTTTGGTGTGTTTATTACCCCATGTGCCTTGCCCAAAACTGATTTTAATAATACACCCAAATTTGTTAAGTTTTTAAAGTCAATAAATTAGTTACTAACAGTGTAAGATGAATAAGGGGCCGTTCAAAAATGACGTTACGCACCTATGGGAGGAGGGGGTCACACATTTGTGACGAGGGGGAGGGATGTGTTTAAGAAATGTGACGTGACATCAAAACGTGCAATTTTAAATAAAAGTTCCACAGAAACATTTGATTGCTTACAATTTATTTAATGATGTTTTACATGGATTTAAGCGTGTAGCGATTTTTAGAGTTCAACTTCACATTAAATACAAAATTAACTGACAATAAATTTATTTGACCCATGCTCATTTTCAAAAAAGAAATACAGCTTTTATTGGGGGGGGGTGTCAATGATTTGTGACGTCATATTGGAGGGGGGTCAAAGTTTTTATGACAACGTGTGACGACGAAAAAAAGGGGGGGGGGATCGACCAAAATCACTTGACGTCATTTATGTACGGCCCCTAAGACGTCGGCCTTGTGGCTACTGTGTGAAATGAGGTGCATGGAAGGTGGCTAGGTAGCATTGTATAGCGGTCATGACGGGGAAAATTATGCGATGTTTTGAACCCGTTCGAAATTTGGACGGGTACCCGGGCAGCATTTTTAACAATATTGACAGCCCTAGTGGTGACGGGTTGAAATATTTACACTTAATTAAATATTTGATTTAAATGTTTAAATAATAAGTTACTAACTTTAGTACGAATTACTGTTAAGTACATTTATATTCTTTAGGAGTATATTATATAGAGAAAAGCATGCGTTTTTAAAGCAGACATACCAAAATTGATGGTTAATATTTAAATTCATCATACTCTCTATATTCTCGACACACATATCGTGAATTTTATAAAAAGGGGTTTGATTTATCACTACCCTAATTTCATGATGCATCTACATTCATTTTTAAGGGAAATTTGAGACCCAAAAGCAAATAAAGTTATTTTTTAATTGTGCCTACCCTGTTCTTGCAAAAAATACACTAACAGCAACTGATATTGTGACATAACAACTTGATTTTATTTGAGCAACGAGGATAAAGTTTTGTATACAGACTGATTTTTTAAAAACTATTCTGTTTTAAAATCAAATGCCTACATAATATATGTTATATATTAAGCCCTAACTTATATTCATTTTATAAGCTAAAAAAGCTACAATGAAAAAAGGCTTGAATATAAATACAAAGAAGAATTATCCGTTATTTAAGTGAAACAAGTATCTACCAATTTATTGCTTTGTTACTATGCTAAAACAATATCCTATTTGTCTTGAACTAATTTCATACTTAGCTTATAAAATGGAGTGGGTGATTTTAAGAGCTTTTTCCTAGAACCAAAGGAATCAAAGATATTGTTTTCATATTTTGATTAATGGAAAAAGAAATTGATCCTTGCCCATTAGATTTTTGTAACTGTTAAGGACCTTTGTTATTCTGGAAAAGCATATAGACAAAAGCGTGCGTTATTAAAGCAGAAATACAAACATTGATGGGTAATATTTAAATTCATCATACTATCTATTTTCTAGACACACATATCGTGATTTTTATAAAGAAGGGGTTTGATTTATGACTACCCTAATTTCCTGATACGTTTACACTCATTATTAAGGGGAATGTGAAACTCAAATCCAAATAAAGTTATTTTCATTGTGCCTACCCGTAGCATCGCACGGGCATTGCTCTCGTGTATAATATGCAATTAGTTAAGATTTGGTAAGATTGAGGCTAATATGTGGCACATTTATTTTCATATAGAGGGGCACCTTTGTGACCTTTTGAAGGGTACTTTTCATTGGCAAGGAAAGGCGTCAATACATTTCCCAAACCTGGATATACTAGCTCTTTTAATGTTTTTTTAAAATTCATGTGAAAGAAAATGAGCCCTTAGAGTTTCGAAACTGTAACGGACCTGTGTTATTCTGGTACAGTATTTACAGGGAAGCATGCTTTATCAAAGAAGAAACACTAAAATTGATAGGCATCATTAAAATTTAGAGCTGGTAATGTTTAAAAAATGTTGTTCGATTAATCGGGAAAAAAGATTATTTGATTAATTTCGATTAATTTTAACGCATATATAGATCTCGTTAAGTCGCGATTCATTCTTTCACGAAATCGGTTAAGTCGCGGTAGTTCCATGACTTCCAAATTTTGTGACGTAACACAGCAAATTCGTTCTGCTATGCAAGAAATAAGGAAGAAAAACAATGAAATTGCTGAGTAGATGGTTAATAAAGAAATAATGATTAAAATTAACATATATTAAAAAAAAATAATTGTACGGATTCTTGTAATTAACATTTGGCTTACCACAAAGCAACAGTTATAAAACCATTACCAATTTTTCTGTAATTTTTTAAATTAAAGACTATTTTAATAAATTGGATTAAAACAAGTCTACAATATTATGTATTGATATATATATATTATATATATATATATATATATATATATATATATATATATATATATATATATATATATATATATATATATATATATATATTATACATATATAATAATCATCATCGTCATCATCGCCCTTCGTCCCATCTGGGGCATAGGCCATGAACAAAGGTCTCTCAGCCATCCCGGTCCTGCGCCAATCTCTCTATCTGCCCCAGGTGTGCAAGCTCATTTTGGTGTCTGCCTCATTGTTCCCTTCTCCGGGTCATTTTGGGACGACCTCTTTTTCTCATGCCTTGGGGGTTCCATGTGAGGGCTTGTCCTATATATAATAAGTGGCTCACAGGCTCACACTGTATTTGTATCTGATCTGCAACAATCCATGACTTAACTTTAGAGTTGAACCAAAAATGTTCTAAATTCAAACTGTAGCTCTGACGTAAGTGATTTTTATTTAACTTAAAAAAAGTAGAGAGTGAAATAATAAAACTTATACAGAATACTGACTTAGAGTCACTTTATAGTAAGCAATTAGGCATTACTTTGACCATCCGCAGTTAGCTTAAAAATAAAATGTTTACTCAACTTTCCACTTAAATGCTTAACTTTAACTGTGCTGTCATTAGTCGTCATTGTTTCTTTACGTATGCAAGTTTGTAAGAAACAAAGAAATATATAAATTATTAATAAATAGAAAAAAAATATCAGAATTTTTTTTTAAATTTTAATCGATCAAATTAATTTTAATAGATTAAAAGTTTAACGATCAATCAATTAATTAATCGTTTATTTCCGCAGCCCAATTAAAATTCATAAAGTTGTTTTTTTGTTTTGTCGACTACACATATCGTTATTTTATGAAGAAGAGGATTGTTGTCTCGCTATCCCACTTTCGTCTTGCATTGATGCTCATCTATAATTTTTTAATGGAGAAATGATATCCATGATGATGATGATGATATGTGTGTGTGTGTGTGTGTGCGTGTGCGTGTGCGTGTGTGTGTTAAAAGAATTGGCACACCTGTGGCACACTTGTGGAGTAAAAAAAGAATTGTGAAGCAATGCAGTTTAAAATGCGTATAAGTGTTTCATAAGAAAACACAAACACAAATTAAAGTCCTGAAATAAAATTACTTCTTTTATAAATTAAAAAAAAATAAGTTAACAGTTTTATAGAATCTATTTGATTTCTTTTTATTCACAACACAAAAAAAACACACACATTTTATTGACCTCTTAACACCAAACAAGTTATCATCTTGTCCACTTGCATGTGTTTTGACATATAAATACATTAAAAAAAATTCTAATCTCACATTTAATAATTTTGTACGTAATTTATTTGTTAAAATAGTTTTACACTTAAGTAAAGCGTCAAACAGATACACAAAATAAGATAAATTATGTTAATTTTATTCACAAAACAATCATTTAAACACACGGCCATTTCAGACTGTAAGAAAAAATTTAAAGAGACATTATACTTTTTTTCATAAAAACATTTAAAATCAGTTATTTCAAGATCAAAGATAAAGTTTCCATCTCTTTCCGAATAAATGAATGACTTTTTCCCTTTCAGGCAAATATAGTACTGACTTTGTTTAGGAATTTGTTCTGTGTTTCTTTCTATAGTAAGGGATTTTCCCCACATTTTTATATCACTAGCTGAGCAATTAAATTTTACTTGTCTTTCAATTATAGCCTTATAGTACATTTTTATTACGTGCGGAATTAATTCAAGAGTAGCTCTGAATTCACTGTAATGAGAAGAAAATTCCCCTTCAAACACATTAATAAGGAATGTTATGACTGAAAAAGTTGTGTTAAAGCGCTCATGGGTTACTTCCCTTGGAGGCAACCATTCTTCACGCATGTCAAATTTAAAATGATGTCTTATTAAGCAATAAAGAAAGTGTGGAACAGTTGTGAATTGTTCTAATTCAAAGAACCATTGGTTTAATGGCAGTATAAAATTATACGAATATTGTATTTTACATGTGTTATTTATCAACAAAAAGCCGGCTTTTGTGTTACAGTTTTCTAAAGTCCAAATACACTTACCAACATCTGCTATTCGAGTGGTGTCACAAACTACAGTATCCCATGGATTAAATCTGTTCTCATTAAAATTAATATATTTCATTCTTAGCTGCGGATACGAGAATGAAAATAAAACGTAGTCACTTGTTAGTGAAAGAAAGCCTTGATTTAGCCAACTGAAAATTTTACACAAACTTTCTAGAATAACATCGTTTGGGTTTAGAAAATGACTGCGTACTTTACCAATGTATAAAGAAGGCGTTAAAAATAGCTTTCGGAAATTACGTCTTTTAGGTTTATTCATTTTAATCGGTTGACGTTTTTCTTCTCTATTGCTAGAAACGCAGGTTTCTTTTCTATGTGTCAGATTCTGTAAGGGAAACTCTATCTGAGAACTAGAAACGTCTTCCTTGAATACACACATTTCAATCTTTGGACCTTTTTGAAACACGTTTAACTCCCATCTTAATTTTAACGTGTAATTCCAATTGTTACAAAAAAAAGTTTCTAAGTTTTTATAAACCAGATTATTACCGAGGTCTATTACTTCAGTGCTTTTATTCAGTAAATCCCCAGACACGTTTTCTAATAAAGTGTTGATCATTCGTAAAGCTGTATCATTTTGTTCTCTGCAACTTGCTATGACAAGCCTTGTGGAATGAATGCTACATTGTATGTCTAAGTTTAGAAGGTGCTCAAACTTGAGTTCAAAGTCGTTTAAAAACGTTGGGCAAAAATTGGCCAAATCATCGCAACAAGTCCTGTACACAACACATCTGTCGTCACATGAACACAGCCCCCCTTGAAACTTTCCACACCTCCATTTACACGAGATTGCTTGGGCAAAACGGGGATTTGTCAAATCAACAACAGTCTCTGAAAAAAGAAAGAAAAAAGAATCAGGTTAAATTATTGGTTGTACTTAGTAAAAGTGTAAAAGATTTGTAATAAAACTTCACAAGATGTCATAGTTTTTCTTATCTTTAAGTACATCATTAATATTATTGAAAAGTGCTTTGGCAGATCTAATAAGTAAAAAAAAAGAAGAAATTCCAATAAAAAACGTTTGCGAATAGAATAGTTTTTAAAACAAAATTAATATTATAAATACCAAGTTCTTGTTACCTAAAGCGATTACGATATCTGAAATTTATAATTATTTAATTAAAGTCCCGTTTATAATTTAACAAAAGCTTTGCCTCTTCACGTCCACTTATATCGTATCTTATCTATACAGACGCTCCTTCTATGCAGAAGATAGTTGCGTCCACAGACCATGACAGATGATCTGTTTGGCAAGTGATGCAGCGCTCACAGGCCACGGCTTTATGGGTTCCACGCATTACCCAGCCGCCTAACTACATGTAGTGTTAGGTACCCATTCGGAGCGGGGTGACTCAGGGACGCCCTAGGTCCAGGGAACAAACCCTTGCCTGCACACGGATTCGAACCCGTGACCATCGGTACGACAGTCCAGTGCGCACTTTTTATTAAGCAGTAACAAATATAAAAAAAAATTACAACTATGCACTAAGGAATCATATATTTTGTGCAAGATTTTGATACGTGATTTCAAAAGAATAACGAGTCACGGACATTGAATGAATTTTTGACGTGAAATATATTCTATTTACTATTTCGTATCTTTTTAAAGAATGAACAATAGCAAATGACTATAATAAAAAAAATCGAAAAAAAGTGTACATAAACTATATAATTACTAGATACGACCAGCGACGAAACATACGCCACAGACTTGCTCATAGATAGTGCGAAGAAAAAAAAAGGGGGGGGGGAACCTCACACAAACAGAAGCACGAAGAATTGAAAACTGTGGTCGGACACTTCGACCCTGGACGCTTCGACCCTGCTTATTTGACCAACAGCACGTTTCGACCCCAGGACGTTTCGACCACAGGACATTTCGACCGCGGACGTTTCGACTCTTTCCTATCTAGACCGCAGAAATTGTTTTTCATTGTTTTTTAAATATAATTTTTAAAATGTATTATTTTAAAAAATAAATTTTTTAAAATGTAAAATTAATTTAAAAGCTTAATATTATTATGGCCGATGGTAGACACCACGTAGCGCGCAGTCCAAACTCAGTTGGGTGGATGGCGCGCATTACTCAGCCTACACTGTTTATTTTGGTATACCCAGTCCACCCTAATAGCTTAAAATTTATTTTTAAAAAGATTTATGATTTTAAAATTAATTTGGTAAAAGCAAAGAGAACGGTGCGCTCGATAAATCATATTTTTGGTTGCTATATTATATTTGTTGTTTTTTTCTATTTTAATTTAAAAAATAGACAACTAACCCTAACCCAGGTCCTAAAACTGAAACTACAACCTTAAAAAAAAAGACTCAAAACGAAACTCTTTTTCTATTTTAATTTAAAAAATAGACAACTAAACCTAACCCCGACCCTAAAACTGAAACTAAAAACTTAAAAAAAAAGACTCAAACGAAACTCGAACCTCCACCTGACACCTAGTGTTCAAGAATCTAATGTCCTAACCATGACACCACAGAAGCTCAAGTACCGTTTGAATTCTTAAAAATCTTATAAAGTAGTCACATGAAACGGACCCGGATGAAAGAGCAAAATGTGACGTCACACACACATTTACGCGGTTTCTACTTTCTCGGTGTAGGACACAGTGTATGCCGCGTAGGACGCGACAACCAAGCTTTACATTGTATGCCCCGTAGGACGCGACAACCAAGCTTTACATTGTATGCCCCGTAGGACGCGACAACCAAGCTTTACAGTGTATGCCCCGTAGGACGCGACAACCAAGCTTTACAGTGTATGCCCCGTAGGACGCGACAACCAAGCTTTACAGTGTATGCCCCGTAGGACGCGACAACCAAGCTTTACAGTGTATGCCGCGTAGGACGCGACAACCAAGCTTTACATTGTATGCCGCGTAGGACGCGACAACCAAGCTTTACATTGTATGCCGCGTAGGACGCGACAACCAAGCTTTACATTGCATGCCGCGTAGGACGCGACAACCAAGCTTTACATTGTATGCCGCGTAGGACGCGACAACCAAGCTTTACATTGTATGCCGCGTAGGACGCGACAACCAAGCTTTACATTGTATGCCGCGTAGGACGCGACAACCAAGCTTTACATTGTATGCCGCGTAGGACGCGACAACCAAGCTTTACATTGTATGCCGCGTAGGACGCGACAACCAAGCTTTACATTGCATGCCGCGTAGGACGCGACAACCAAGCTTTACATTGTATGCCGCGTAGGACGCGACAACCAAGCTTTACATTGTATGCCGCGTAGGACGCGACAACCAAGCTTTACATTGTATGCCGCGTAGGACGCGACAACCAAGCTTTACATTGTATGCCGCGTAGGACGCGACAACCAAGCTTTACATTGTATGCCGCGTAGGACGCGATAACCAAGCTTTACATTGTATGCCGCGTAGGACGCGACAACCAAGCTTTACATTGTATGCCGCGTAGGACGCGACAACCAAGCTTTACATTGTATGCCGCGTAGGACGCGACAACCAAGCTTTACATTGTATGCCCCGCATTGCGCGGTATCCATCCACTTTGTATTATTATCTATTAAAGATTAAATACAGTTTGAAATAGTTATTTTCAACGTATAATTTACGTTTCAAAAAAGTATATTCACGGACAACCAGTCAACATTCAACGCGAGTCATGATTGTAATAAATGCGCTATTCCTCTAAGGTAGAAAGTCCCTCCATACCTATCCAACTCCACCCCACCCCGTCTGATGTAAACGTCGGCGAGGGGAACCACCCACGCAATGTTCAGGACTGCGGTTGTTGTCGTCTGCCCCCCCCCCACCCTGCACCACCCTTGCTTGCCAACCATAAACTGTGATTGCTCGGCCCTAGCGGGGTCATTCGCTCGAGTCTTGTGCTTGTCCCTAATTTCTGGTGAATCATAAAAATAGATGCTAAGCAAAAAGTACATGATAACAATGATTTGAAGAACTACAGAAAGATTTGTCTCAATGAACGACTTGATCGCTTCTGTCAAATATGCTTAAAATGATGACATGTCTTAGAATATGAAAAAAAAATAAGTCTCCTTTTATTTCAGCGTATTTGAATTCGCCAATATTTATATGTGAGGTGTAATGAGTCTATCCCAAAACGAAGTCAAATATCTTTAACTATTAGGCTAACAGTTTTATGAAAATTACCGGGAACACAGAGTTACTATTTTTAATGGAATTATTGCTCTGAATATTTATTTTCCCTGTCATTAGTTAAGTCTTACTCATTTACCTCAGCATAACAGGAAGATATATACTGCACATAAATGGTTATTATCCAAAACATTTATTTGTCAAAAAAATGTTTACATGTTTCCTAAATATCTTCTTCGTATTCCTATTACTATTTATTAAATTACTTTGGAAGACTATTTTATAACTTTTGCATAGTAGCATACAATAATAGTTAATTAATAAATGAAATGCATCCCATGGACATATTTTTGTGTCCTTCTATACTGGCAACTTTCAGATGGTACTGTGAAGGGAGCGAATCCCATTTAAAATATACGGTTTTAATTCTGTTCTTCAATTAATCAATTAATCTATACCAGGGGTGGCCAGGCCCGTAGTAACCGAGAGCCATTTTAGCAGTTTAAAAAATTGTCGAGAGCCGCATTGAAAAATTTATTTTGTAATTTTTAAAAAAAGTATTTTTATGGGGATTTAATGCTTTAGCATTTGAATTGTTTTAGCCCTAACTGTATTTACACAGAAAATGGATATAAGTCTGAAACTAGTTTACTCAGTTAAGGAGACGTCACTTCTGGCACGTGAGAGTGGTAGCTCCTCTCTTATAGCCACGTCTAATGAAACAGTGCAACGGAAGACCACCGATTGTGGCGTATCTTGAATATCTGTTGATTCATCAAGAGCCAAACTGAATGCTACACAGTTCTTTAAATCGTTACTCATTTTTCTTTCAAAATCAGCGTTAATGTCTGCTATACGTCACTCAGTGGTGTGGCGTGACATTGGAGTTCGTGTTACCAGTATCCGATAACTGGAACTATTTGGATCTACTATTAAAATTCCATCCTCGATATTCTTCTTCAGTCCCCATCAGAATAAGATTTTTTAGCAGGAGAAATATTCCAAACGAATGCACAGCTTGACTCGGTTGAAGTGACACTTTTCTTTGCTGAAACAGTAAGTTGTGTCTTCTGATGACAAATTTCAGACCTTAATTCTGTAAGCTTGCTGTTTCTTTCTTTAGATCGAGCCCACATTTTTTTCAAACCTTTGTTTTTGGTAATGATTTATTTTTAAAAATACCTTTTAAATAAACAAAAAAAAATTCATTAATTTTATATTATACATTTCAAATGAAACATTTTAATTTCAGAAATTGTTTGCAAGCCGCAATGTGAACACAGAAGAGCCGCATGCGGCTCGCGAGCCGCCATTTGGCCACAGTTGATCTATACAGTCAGTGACATGATTATGTTGTTTATTCGTTCAATCACAGAAAAGATTGTGTTATATTTTTTCATTTCTATTTGAAAGTAAACATACTTTTATACATTCCTATCCTTTCGAATTTGGTCGCACAAATTTGCCGTAATAATCATTGGAACAATAACTATGCTAGTAATTACGAAGATAGGAAAGAGTTTGATTAGATTGTTTTGAATTGCACCAATTAATATCATTTAAAATGCATTCGGTCGTTTGTTATCAAATTTAATTCCTTTGAAATAAAAATATTTGACTATAAAATTTCCGGTTGTTCACTTTCCAACATTATATTAAATAGATACTAAAGTAAAATACAAAAGTTATTGTTTAAAAAGTACCAAGCATTGAAAAATTTTCCTTTCAATATATAAACAATTAATAATTGAACACCCATATATCATTAGCAGAAAGACAATGCTCATATATAAAAGTCAGCTGCCCTAATCTTCTTTTTATTTATATGAGCATTTTGGTTTAAAATGATCAAATTCCACTGAGTCTTGAACTAACGAATTCCTCAGTTCAACAACATAAATTTTTTTTCCATTGTTGTTGAAATTTTCGACCAGTTATCGGAATTCCGATTTCAAACGGGGATTTCGAATTTGAATAATTTAAGTTGTATTGTAAAAAATTCAATAGAGCCATACTCAAATTCATATATATCTTAATTTTAAAAAAATATTTTCCCCCACTTAAAATGAAACAAAGCATCCGTCATACCCAGTTCAGCATGATTATTTACAGTAAATATTATATTTTTAATCCCCCCCCCCAACCCCAATAAAAAAATGTTTCCGTTTTTTGAATCTCTTAAATTTCCATTCGGAAAATAATAAATCGCTGTATATATATATATATATATTTTTTTTTCATTAACAAAAATAAATGCACAATTTTAAAATAATTTGTAATTTATCTATAACTAGAAAAATATCCTCGCTGTTCAGCGGAAAATTAAGATTTCAGTTAGCGTTGTGAACCCGCGTAACACCAATTCAAAACACCAATTGATTTCAATCTGGATCATTATGAATAGGCTTGTTGCTCAATATTTGTCAACGTCTGTTTTATATAGCTCATATAATGAAAAAACCTACATTTGGGCCCCCGGCCCGGCCCCTAATAAGTGGTGTTTTAAAGACTTTGAATTCCATAAACCTTCAAGGGAGCGTACTAAAAAACTTCCAAAAGTTTAATGGCCGTGGAATGAATAAAATACTATTTATACGGCTGAAAAAACTAAAATAAGGGCAAGGGGCCCTATCGGTGTTAGATGTAAAGTTCAAAACAACAGTTTATTTCAAATGTGGATCATGATGGATATACTTGTTCGTCAACATTTGTAAAAAAAAATCGCATGAAATCGAATTGTTTAAATGTCATAAACATTTACGAAAAAGAGATTAAGGGCCATCGGCTCCAAAAGAATGAAAATATAAATTTAATACCCTATATAATTTTAATATAGGCAATAAATTTTTTATATTCCAAGTTTTGTCAAAATCCATTTACACAGTTTCCAAAGTTTAAACAAATTTTATTTAGCTCTTTTAAGGGGAAAAAACTACATTTGGGCCCCCGGCCCCCCAAGTGATTGCTAATTATATATTTCTTTCGCCTGTTACCATCGAAGGAGTGTACTCGACAACTTACCAAGGTTTCATGCTTCTACCTACACGGGCAATAGAAGAATTAGTGATGTATCAGTTTTTGTATAAGACAAAAACTACCTTTGGGCTCCCGGACCCCAGTTAGTGATAAATTAAATTTATTTTAGCCTTTTACCATCACGGGATTGTACTCAACAAGTTCCCAAATTTTCAAGCTTCTACTTACAGGGTAAGTTAAAGAATTATTGATGAGTCAGTTTTATATAAGAAAAAAAAACTACATTCGGCTTCTGGCTCACAGTGAGTGATAATTTAAATATTTTTTTTCGCCTGTGACCATTTCGGGAGGGTACTCAACAACTTCCCAAAGTTTCATGCTCCTATTCACACGGGAAAATGGAGATTTAATGATGAGTCAGTTTTATACAGCTCATATAAGGAAAAAAATACATTTGGGCCCACTGCCCCTTAGTGAGTGATAATTTTTTGTTTGTTTCGCGTGTTACCATTGTTGGAGTGTACTCAACAACTTCCCAAAGTTTCATGCTTCTGGCCACACGGGAAATTTGAGAATAAGTGATGAGTCATTTTTTTACAGCTCATATTAGGAAAAAATGTAGGCCCCCCGGCCCCCGATTAGTGGGAATTGTAAAATTGCACAGGAAGTTGGAGGATTAGTGATGAGTAAGTTTTCATATAAGAAAAAAACTACAATTTTTGGCCCCGACCCCATTCCAGGTAGTGATAAATTAAATATTTTTAACCTATTGCCATTGCCGGAGTGTACTCAAAAACTTTCCTAAGTTTCAAGCTTCTACCGACACGGGAAATTTGAGGATTAGTGATGAGTCAGTTTTTATATAGCTAATTATATGAAAAAACTAAATTTGGGCCCCCGGCCCCACATGAATGGAAATTTTAAAATTATTTTTCGCCAATTATCGTCGTGAGAGGGTACTCAGCAACTTCCTAAAGTTTCGTGCTTATACCTACACGGATAGATGGAGAATTATTGATGATTCAGTGTGAGATTGTTTTGGGTTTTGTTAGTATAGAGTATAGAGTATAGATTATAAATTTAGAATTTTAAGATAATAAATGTGAAAGTGAACCTTAAAAATCCTGTATTTCACTCTTATTCTCATTGATATATTCCATTTTTTCTTACAATCAATTATATATTTTCCCTTAGAACTTGTGATAAGAATCTAAAAAATCGAAGCAGAAATAAGAACCAACATACATAATTCCCGTAGTAATGTAATGCTTCTTGGATGAAATGCTGATTTGTTCAATAGTGCCCACCAACAATTACTGCAGCAAATATAACTCTTTTCGAACGTTCCGCATAAAATTGTTCGATGTCCCGTCATCTATAATCTATAGCGATTGTTCCCTCAAACACATATGACTCCTACAGCCAATCATAGAACCCGTTTACGCCATTTACGCGGACGTTCAAAACGAGTTATTTTTGGTGCAGTATTTCTTCCAAGACTTTATTTTGAGTTATGCGCGTTTGGATTTACAGCAAAAAGCTCTGTTTTTACGAGTTAATTATTTTAACTATAATGAATAGTATTTTTGACGCGATGCACATGTAATGCCGGTCGAGACGGCTGTTGGAGGGGAGCTACAACATGCCACCGAACGTTGGCGGAAAGTCCTTGGACGGGCTTTGTAGCTCGTATAATATAAAAGCCCAAGTCACTGGCTCACTGTGGAACGCTGAGGAACGATGTACAACAGTCTATAGCAGTTAAAAAATCGTGTGGTGATTAGCACTGTAAAAATATTTAATATGACGTCATTGTTTGATCTTATATTTAATAAAAGGTGTGCATCAAAAGCTGTGCAAATTAATTACACATTAAATACGCGCTGTAAAAAATATATTATATGACGTCATTGTTTTAGCATATATCTTAATTTTGGAAAAGGGAACGATGTAACAATAGGATTTCAGGATTTATAATTATAAAATACTTTGTGTACATTTCAGAAAGTTTAATCTTTCGTATTTATTTATTATAAGTTACTAGGGGTTTTGACAAAACAAGTGGGCGCCGTAGGCGCCCTAACGCAGGCATGGGCGCCGTAGGCACCCTACAACCCCTAGTATGATAATAAATGAATCAAATAAAAATATAAAAATAAATGAAAGTTCTGTATTACGTTATTTTTTAATCTGATGTGTATTTATTTTGAAAACTTCCGTCATTTTTACCACGTTTTTATTAACTTGCTTTCGTTCCTGTGTGTCTGTCCACAATTTTGTCAAATCTGCAAACTTAAAATAAAACAACTTCTGATAGTCCTAGAGATCTCAAAATTTTACCACAGATGGATCTTGGATGTCAATGCATTGTATCAAAATTTCAGATCAATCGAATTCACCTTTATTAAATTATTGAGCTTTTTAGTTTATCTCTATATAAGACTATGTATTATTCGCCTGCCCTGGTTTACATTACATTCACGTGCCGAGTTCACACCAACCCCGACCACATCAACCATGTTTAACATCAAGGGGAGATCAGTCATTTCCAGTCTGCAAATGTTTGTCTCGCAATGCGTATTATATTTGAACATAATCAATACTTCAAAACTCACCATAGCATACACTTAGACTAAAAAGAATAAAATAAATAGAAGTAAAAAAAAAGATGTTTAAAAACCACGTTTTTATAAGCGGACTAAAAAAGAAGAAAATAAAATTTAAAAATTTAAAATATAAAATACGTACTATGATGTAATATGAATAAAAACGTGGGCGGGCGCTTTTAGGCGCTTTAGCTAAAATGACTAGGGTTTACAAATGACGAGTAAGAAAATGAGTGTATTGAATTAGTTAAGCCTGAGAAGCGCCCGCCCCACGTTTTTAGACATATTACATCATAGTGCTTATTGTAAATTTAAATTTTTAATATTTTATTTTCTTCTTTTTAGTCCGCTTACAAAAACGTGGTTTTTAAAAATCTTTGTTTTTTAGATCTACTTATTGAACGGGTATACGCTAGTGATAACAAGATTTTGATCATATTAAAAAAAAAGTTATATAGGTTACATGTATGCAATAAATACGAGCTGTACGAGTCATACATCTCACTGATAAAGATCAATGACTAGGAACAAGTTTAACGTTTAGTATTAATTTTTTAAAAATGTTCCTATTCAGCTACAATACATAATTTTATGTATTTCAACATTTCTTCGTAAAAAAATAATGATAAACCACTTACGTCCCTTCAGCAAACAATGGAAATAGAGTATAAGCTGTAGCGGGGCCATTGCACGAATCCCATTGTATGCCGTCCATTTGGTGCGATACATACTTTTACCCGAATGAGATGCTTACGCAGTCTCGGAACTATTGATAGATATGAACCGCAATCGTTTGAACCCATCTAACCTCAGCAGACCCAACTCATTCTCTGATTTTATTGCACTGCATGCTGTTGCCTAGCAACCACCCAAAGTTAAGCTACGCCTAACTCATAACTTAACTGGGTTTGGCGAGGATAAGAACTTACAGAAACTATGGACGAAAAAAACACCAAAAAAAACAACAAACAACCCAACATTGATAAATATTTAAACAAAACATATAACCTCAACACAAATGTATTATAAGGTTCATATTTAAAAAAACATGTTTTTTTTTCTTTTGAACCTAGACAATTTGAAAACATCTTTTGTAGATTATATAAGTATTTTGAATGACACATCAACTATTCATATTAATTAATTTTTTGATAAATAAATCATTGTAAAGGAGAACAACTCTTGATGTCTGACTGCGGATAAACTAAGACGCAGTCGCAATAATTTTTTTTTACAGGTTTTTAAATTTCTTTAATCTAACTCAAAATTTTTTTTGAATATAAATTCTTTAACAAAAAATGCATGTATGAAACTTATTTCTATAAATCATCTGTCATTCGTTTGACATCCGCTATTCATTGATTTGAAAACCACTGGCCACACCTTACAAAAAAAGTTAAAATACAACTGCTAGGTTTAAAGGGGCAATACCCATTAGGCGCAATGTACGTACATGGATTTTTTCTGTCAGCTCATCCTCTTGTCACTCCAAATATATGTATTCTTTATTCTTTCTGTTCCGAAGACACGCATTAAAACATTAGGCAAAAGGTCTTTACTCTTTTTGTGAACTCAAACAAAGGAATTGTCTACCATTAATCATTTCTTTGTATTTCTATTACTAAGGCCTTCATGACACTACATTCCACCTCCAACCAATACATTCCATGTCAAAACACTACATTCCAACTCCAAACACTACATTCCATTGCTAACACTACATTTCACCTCCAAACACTAAATTTCACCTCCGAAAAATCATGGCAGGGTTATTTACATATTTTTAAAAATGGTTATTTAATGTAATTTACAGCTAAACAAAGGAAATAATAAATATAGTCCACTTGTTAGGTATTTAAGACTCTGAAGGTCAAGTAATTTTGTAAACAATAAAACATAATTGATTTTTATCGATCTACTTAAAACAGCACACAATTTCGAATTTTCTTATAAATATAATCTATCGTTACAGAAATAATACACTAGTCAATTGATTAATTTAGATGACGCCGCGGGCCACTTAAAATTTAAGCGTGGCCGTCAATGGCCCATGGGCCGGACTTTGGCCATTGGGTTATACAGTACTGAACTTTGCTGATCTTTTTTGAATTTTTTCTAGTTCATCAATGTTTTCTATGATGGAATTGTCAATACTAAAGATTTATATTCTAGTTTAGGTCTCAGGAATGTTAGATGGCATTTTAAATCTATACGTATTTCCTTTGTAAACGTATCTTTTTATAAAGGCGAACCTTTTATTAGAATCTTAAATTACTTAGAATTAATTATGATCAATAATTAAGGGGATAGGATGGTTTCATTATTTATTTTATTTTTATTATCTCCTGTAGTATATTGAGTATTACGGAATGTGAACACCGTAAATAACGATGTAAAATAACGGGGTAACTTCCGGCAGTAATGTAAATAATAAATATAGGCGCTCAATGTGAATTTCAACGACTTGCTTATGATTGTATACTAATTGTCTTCCATGTTTGACCATGACCATAATTAACGAACAAATACTGAAACCATTCAGTACACCACATCTCCCTTGTCTTTTTTTTTAAAACATAAAAAGCTTCACGTTTCCCTTAACCTTCTAATTTTTAGATGCTTACGCTGCAGTCAGTCAGTAAGAGACTAGCGTATCCATAAAAGTGTGTCGTGCCTAGTTTAAAGGACAGGTTAATGGAAAGCATATCTTTAAAAAAAAAGCAGATGATGGTCGAAATCTAAGCATCATTTTTTAAAGTTATTGTATAATTTTTTTTTAGTGTCGCTGCATTTGATTTTACTGCCAAGAAACTTAACCGATTGGGATGAGCAAACTTTATCATGTTTAAATAATTGTCACGAATTTGTATGTTATAAAGACTATTTTTGTTCAATGAAATTCATGATCCAAAATGTAAAGTTATTTTTAAGAAAACTTTTCCCACCTTTGACATTATCTTAGTTGTCAATCAAACATAATTTTACAAAAGAACATAAGCTTCTATTTCGAGGGAAATGTGCGAACTTTAGACGATGTTTCTGACAGATCTCTTGCTTTCAAAATATCAAGAGAAAATTGGCGTATACTTCATATCAGTACAAAATTCTGCTCTTCACATAAAAAGGTGTTGAAATTGTTTCGTCAATAGGGCTTGTCATTTCTAAAACCGGAAAACGTTAAAAATCATTGTTCAATGTTACAATTTTTAGACAACATATTAGTCTAGCAATGTTTTTAAGCATAAATACAGAAGAATCATTACGTTCTCAAAATTTGTAGCATAATACAATTACGAAATAGTTTTCTTTTCTTGTTCAAGTCCAATAAGCTGTCTGAAATTAACGAATTCTCAATATACCTACATACCACGTATTGACTCATATCTTGAATGAAGTCTGTCCACCTTAAACCCCTAAAATTTCTATTAATAGATTTCCGCCATTATATGAGAATGCCTATTTTAAAATTTAGTTTCGAATTACTGAGCTGTTTAACACCTGGAATGTCGTCATCCATGGCTGGTTGTGAACTCCGGTGACATTCACGTGAAAGTCAAGAATAGCACGGATACAGATTATATATAAAGATAAACGTAAAAATGCATTTATTTAATTACGGTACATTCGATCGATCTGAAATTTTGATACAATGTATTGTCATCCAAGATCTATCTGTGGTAAAATTTTGAGATCTCTAGGACCATCAGAAGTGGTTTAATTTTACGTTACAAGATTTGACGGATACAACATACAAACAGTGTGAGTTAAATAAAAGCTTGTAAAATGTGTATTGTTCTCTCTTTCATACAGAAGCCTTTAAGGAAGATAAAAAAATTACCAAAACTTTTCCCTCATCAGTAGTTACACCTATTACCAAGTTTTTATTAACTCGCTTTCGTTTGGCATTGTTTGTTGGTTTGTCCAAGATTTTTTCAAATCTGCCAACGTAAAATTGAACCACTTCTGATGGTCCTAGAGATCTGAAAATTTTACCACAGATAGATCTTGGATGACAATGCATTGTATCGAAATTTCAGATCGATCGAATGTACCGTTATTAGATTATTGAACTTTTTAGTTTATCTATAGTCTATATATAAGAATCTGTACCGTCTGGTTTTGTTGACATCCGTGAGTTCACCCCGTGACCACATCACAATGTTTTTAAAACGTTGGGCGGGCGCTTGTGAGGTGTTTGGTAAAATAAATAGAGGTAAAATAATATTTTTGAAAACCAGGTTGTTATAAGTGGACTAAAAAGAATAAAATAAATAGAAGTAAAAAAAAGATTGTTAAAAACCACGTTTTTATAAGCGGACTAAAAAGAAGAAGATAATTTAAAACTTATTAGTTCAAGTACTTCGATTTAATATGACTAAAAACGTGGGGGTGGGTGTTTGGTATAAAAATTAAAGATTTCTAATTTAGAAGGCAAAAGAGAGATCTATAAGTGAGAGAATGAGTGAACCGCATATGTTAAACCTCATAAGCGCCCGCCCCACGTTTTTAGTCATATTAAATCGAAGTACTTGAACTAATAAGTTTTAAATTATTTTCTTCTTTTTAGTCCGCTTATAAAAACGTGGTTTTTAAAAATCTTTTTTTTACTTCTATTTATTTTTAAACAGCTTCCGTCCGCTCTTTTCTTGAATCCTCATGGAACAGTTCTTGACATTTTAAACAACACATCCTGGACATATGATTTGGGTTGATGGTACTGTTAAAGCAGCAAGATTAGTTGGAAAGCATAAAAACACAAGTTTGTGTAGAGTAAATATACTTTTAATAAGTAAATGTAGCCGAATGGTGGCTAAGTGATTAAAACAATACAGTCCAATTCACTTAAGGATAAGAAACATGTTTATTTCATCATCCAAAGAATACACAAATGAACAAGTCAGTCGTCTCTCTCTACGCTTCCTCTACACTCTCATCTCTCACAGACAAGTCGCAGTGTGTTACTACTCCCTACCAATCGTGTTCATACTTACCTCCCGGTGCTGTAGAACACGGTTTTATGTGGTCAGTTGCTCTGAGTGAACTCCACTGACATCGAGGGCTAAAGTAAACCTGCAGTGACCCGTGACGGTCAACTAAAGCAGACAACTGAGGTCAACTCTAGCAGACAACTGAGGTCAACTCTAGCAGACAACTGAGGTCAACTCTAGCAGACAACTGAGGTCAACTCTAGCAGACAACTGAGGTCAACTCTAGCAGACGGCTGAGGTCAACTCTAGCAGACGGCTGAGGTCAACTCTAGCAGACAAATGAGGTCAACTCTAGCAGACAACTGAGGTCAACTCTAGCAGACAACTGAGGTCAACTCTAGCAGACAACTGAGGTCAACTCTAGCAGACAACTGAGGTCAACTCTAGCAGACGGCTGAGGTCAACTCTAGCAGAAAACTGAGGTCAACTCTAGCAGACAACTGAGGTCAACTCTAGCAGACAACTGAGGTCAACTCTAGCAGACGGCTGAGGCCAACTCTAGCAGACAACTGAGGTTAACTCTAGCAGACAACTGAGGTCAACTCTAGCAGACAACTGAGGTCAACTCTAGCAGACAACTGAGGTCAACTCTAGCAGACAACTGAGGTCAACTCAGCAGATGGCTACATAAACAATAATTAAAACACATAAACATTACATGCGGGTTAAAATTAAACTAAGAAAATGAGACAAAAACTTTTCACTCATTTAAAATATTTAGTCCAAATTGTGCTGAAATTATGCAAATTTTAATAGACTGATTGAAACTAGACTTACAAAGGCTTTTATTAAGAACTTTATCTTTCAGACTAGAGTCACTAAAAATAAGATTTTTCCTTGAGGAACATTTTGTTCATTAAAGAAAATATGAAGTATTATAATGTGACGACAATAATGACATTAGTGATTCAAGATCGTATGATAAACTAAGAGGAAACCTAAAGAATAAAAAATCTCAGAAAAGGATCGTAAGGAATTCATAAGTCTACATAGCTGCTAATTTCCAAACTCTTAGTGCAGACAATATTCAATCTTACTGTCTTACGTCATTACCCGGAGAGAATGGTTACGACTTGCACATCTCCTAGTGCTATCCATGTTCTAAGGCATTTAAAGACAAATGTTTCTACTACTGGTGTATGATCACCGATTAAATAATAAGGAGAAAACAAAACTAATTTTTACTAAAATTGTAAATATCTAAATCCCCTCACACATTGTGTATGCAACACGTGGTTTACAAAAAATACAACTACATACTAAGATTTTTATTTTCGTTTTTTAAAAATGTTTTCAGCTAGATATACTTTGCATTTAGTAACAATCCACACATTCGAAGGAGTATCAATACTGAAAAATGTCATAACAAAAAAACAAAAACAAAAAAAACAACAAACAAACAACAACAAAACCAAAAACAAAACAACAACAACTAATAATACTCCAAAGAATTGTTTAAATAAGTTAGCCACGACATTCGTGGAAATAACAGAAACTCAATACTAACGTTGCTTTTTATTTAAACAAAAGTATTTCAAATGGTGGGCATGAAAACAAATAGTAATTGTTTAAATTATTTATAAATTTGAATTATTGTGAATTAATGTTCAATTATTTTAGTGTTTAGGCATTGATTGCTGTCACGGTTTGTAATAACACAAATATTACGAAATAATAACAACAGCAACAACAACAATAATAACAATAGTAATAATAATAATAATAATAACAACAACAATACTGCTACTACTACTACTACTACTTCTACTACTACTACTACTACTACTACTACTACTACTACTACTACTACTACTACTACTACTACTACTACTACTACTACTACTACTACTACTACTACTACTACTACTACTACTACTACTACTACTACTACTACTACTACTACTACTACTACTACAACTACTACTACAACTACTACTACAACTACTACTATTACTACTACTACTACAACTACTACTACAACTACTACTATTACTACTACTAATACTACTACAAATAATAATAATAATAATAATAATAATAATAAAATAAAAAAAAAGTAAAAATCATAATAATAATAATAATTTAAAAATAGTGTTCCTACTCCCAAATGGTAATTTTTTTCGTTTAATCAACGCCCCTCTTTTGTGTGTTTTGTTTTGTTTTATTTTTGCGGATTAAAATTTGTCCCATTTAGAGTTTGAAACCAGCGAGTTGAAGTAAACTAATACACTTAAATTTGTATATGGCTTCGTTTAACAGTGGTAAAATACTAAGACATTTTAAAACATGGAAGTTATATCTGAGTTCGTTGGTAATTTAAATTACCGTATATACTCGTTCTAAAACCTACTTCTTTTCTGACAAAATCTAGGGGAAAAGGTTGGGGGGTCGGCTTATGAACCAACGGGCTATATATATAGTATATACTGTAGGCATTTCAAATAATCGATAAATTTATGTAGTAAGCGAGAGAGTAGACTTAAACAAAATTTTCTTTAAGCATTTCTGTTGATAGTGATCGGAAATAAGTTCCTTTAAAACATTTTAAAATATATATTATTAACTAGAAGTATCAGCAGTAAACAGCTGAAGCTCTAATTGCACGAACATTTTTAAAAAAATTACATTTTATGATTTTCTGTGGGAGATTTCATTATTTTACTGTTTTTGTTTTAATATTGTGAAAATGTAAATACTATTTTGTACATATTATAGTTTTAATTTATTCAACATTTCTATTTACAATTTGTTTATAATTAAAAATGTAGTTACATGGCGGCTCAGAATGGGAGATGTAGAGGATAAATAAAAAAATTCATTCTCATATATGGTCAAAATTTATAGCATAAACATTTAAAATATAATAAAATAAAAGACTTTGTAACATATACTAAAAGAATAACCACACACACACAAACAATTACACAATTAAAAAATACTTAAAACTTTATTTAAAAAAAAACAACTAAATTTAGCTGTGACAAAATGTGGCACCAAGTTTCCTTGTAACTGCTGGCAATGTGTAAATGATAGGATTCAATGCTGAGTTAACTGGAATAACTAGAACTGCAGACCAAGAATAAGCTTCATTACCGAACATGTAACCACCAAGAGACATGAAACCCATTATGGCGATAGGAAACCAGCAGATAAAATCTGATATGGCAACAAAAGCCAGATTCTTAGCTATAGAAATATCATTCGATATACTCTTGGATACCATAGTATTACTTGGCATTTTATTTTTAGAGAACCAAACAAAAACTAACACCTGACCAGAAAATATTACAAGAAGTGTAAGAAAATTTAGTAGAACTAACATAATAAATGAGAAGAGCCAACCGTTATAATCTACAATATTTATTGGCAAAGCCAAACACATGCTGTTAGAAGTGTAAATATTCCAGTCTAGTGGAAGAGTAGGAACCAATGCTAAGGTGAAACTAACAGTCCAAGTGATGAGTACGGCTCCGTATTTACCAAGGTTTGAGAACCTGTGGTCGCCAAACGGGTATCGTATGATTAAATATCTATCGATAGTAATCAAGCATATAAAAAAAATAGACGACTCGCTGGAAAATGTGGCTAAAAATCCAGCAAACTTGCACATGTTTCCATATCTCCATCTTGTGTCGCTCAAAACATAAAGACTTCTAAAATGACTATCGGCTGATGCCACTACAAGTAGATAAATCCCCATAATTAAATCAGACACACCTAGACAAGTCACAAAAACTCCATAAGCTTTCTTTAAGATCTCTCTGTCCCAAACTAGTCTATAAACTACAACAAACAAATTTCCTATAAATGCTACAATACCAACAAACCATAAAACTATTCTCTTGTTGGAGTCACCTATCAGATCTTTACAGGAAGATAATTGTTCAGCTGTTTGGGAATAACACTTATCTTGTGGGATGTTTGGACCCCTCACTTGTGGACAGCACAAATTGTACTCGTTAACATATAAAGTGGAATTAATGGACAGACCTCGAAAGAAATCCGATTTTATCTGTTGTAGATTTGTATCGCGTAAATCAAGAATTTTTAAACTCAAATGTGTTGATAATCCTACTGAATAAAAGTCACTTACCCGAGTCTGTCTCAGATACAGATATTGTAAGTTTACCGACTGCTCAAACGCACCCTGAGGAATCTTATCTACATTTGTATATGACAAATCAATTGTTTCTAATAATTTATAGAATTTACTGTTATCTGGTAAAGTGAGATTTTGATTGTTAGAAACATTTAAATGTCTGAGTGTTTTGATAGCACATATAAATAGAAGGTCTGGGCTTGTTAGGTTGTTAAAACTAAGATCAAGAATGACGAGTTGAGAAATATCCCATTCTCTAAACCATTGATTCATATTGTCTATGGAACAATTGGGAGCACTTATCATCAAATGATCTAATAAATTAACTAAAGGCGCTTGTTTTGAATCTATTCTATATCTGCCAAATTTTTTAAAGATCCGTACAGTTTCATTGGATATATAATATCTATATTCAGACGTTTTTTCATCATTTCCCATAATACCCCTAGAAAAACATTTAAAACCTTCTTCACAAACAAAGTCACAATCATTTCCATTGTTTCTGAAAAAAAATGTATCAAAATTAACATTAGTGCATGTGCGTCTAAGAATCGATTTCACTTGTACTGAACAAATTGGATGATCATTTATGATAATTCTGTAAAAATTCGGTGCTTTGCATTCTTTCCAAGTGTCGTCCCCTAAAAATGCACAAATCGAACCGGGACACTTGACAAAATTAGCTGGACATATAATTTCATTACAATTCTTCTGAGATATCAATGCATGACACTGTTTAGATCGAATGCAATTTATATCCGATGAATTCGAGTACATTCTTATGTTTCTGCTCTTATTTGATTCAAATGGCGGACCATTTATGCAATGTATCACATCAAAATCATAAGAAAATGTGTAGTCTTGAAATCTAGAGGATATATTACTTGATCCATTGATACCGAATTGGTGACTTTGGTTTTCCCTTTTCTGTGAATTTAAATTATTATCATACAAATTCTGTAATCGGCCAGTTGAATTTATTTTAAAGTAGTTCAAATAATTTGTCACCAGTTGATGACTGTAAATATATTGAACAGGTACAGGTCCGTCACAAAGATCTCTTGAGTTGTTAGATTGTGAATGACACATCAGTAAGTGGTGACAGATCAAATCAGATTGTTCTGTCACAGTGCATCGTTTTGGAAAAACCCTACTAGGATCAAACATAGTGGTGTATACAATTTTTAACAAATCTTTAAAGTAATAATGAGGTATCAAAGTATGTTGCCCTATTCCAACTGTTTCATAACGGAGTTCATAAAGTAAAATGTCATTAATGTTAGTTGATAATTCAATTTGACATATATGTATGTTGTCGTGCCTTTCTGTATAACCAGGCCATTTGTTTTCAGTGTCTTCGATCTTCAAACAATCTACGTCGACAAAGCTGTCGATGAACTTCGTTTCAATTTTAGCATTTGAGCTATTTATGATATCTGAATGATTGTGAACTGTTTTATTTAGATTTTTTATCGTTTGGAAAGACCAAACTGAACATAATTCATCAGTTGAAAGGTATTGTTTATAATTGTCAAGTTTCGGGTCTGGGAATCTTTTGGACAAATTCAAATTTTCATTTAACTTTGTGAGAATTAAAGCATTTGAAATATTATTGTTAAACAATCTGGTATTCAAAGTTGACCTTAGATAGTAAACTTCATCTAGAGAGTTAATTGTAATTATTTTGAACGTGTTTCCGCAGAAATTCACTACATTTTGATAAGAAAATTTAGAGAATGTTTGCTTAATTAAATAACATTTTGTATGTTTTTGTCCCGAGATGTTAAAAGACAAAGAAAGAGTATCAGGCCTACAAGTGCTGCACATGGACCCAATGACACGACCCATTTCATGGCTTTTGATTTCTGGAGTAAAAACAAATATGTTTCTAAATACTTTTGAATAATTAGCTTCCAAAATTAGAAATAGTCTGAGAATATCCATTTCTTGATGTTGAAGAGATTCAAGCTGTTCTGTAAATCTTGTGTCCAATTTGAAGCTTCCAGATTTTTCATAAAGTAAAACAAGAGCCATTTTTTTAGCTCCTCGCCTACCTTCATCCAATCCTTGCCTTGACGTTTCAAATATCTGCTCAGCTGTAATTTTCATCGGACATACATATCTTTTAATTTTTTCAATGCGGTTAAGCGTATCCTCAAAAGATTTTAATACGCTTACCCCGTCGTTACCAAAAGTCGCAAGAGAAAATTGAAGACCTTTGTTAAACGAAAAATAATCCATCAAATATTGGAACAATTGAATGTGATATTTAAACGAAATTGTTTCTTTACAGTCGTAGACAAGCAAGATATCATACTCCGATGTCCAACAATCTGCCACTGGCAAATCAAAACACGCATCTGGAAGTAGAGATAGAACGGATGAAAACGACAGGCTTATTATGCTATAAAATTTAACATTAGAGATAAGGAATTCGTGTACATGGTGGATCTGTTAATTTGCTTGCTTAAAATATGCTTTTATGCTTGTAGGCAAGTGTATTAAAGATTCACTAGACGAAGAATAGGCCACTCAAAATTCGACCTTAATTACTTTTCTTAAGGTAAAAATAATAAAGATTAGAACAACTGCTTTATTAGAACTAATAATTCTACTTTCCTGAATTTCTGAATTATTCCTTTTAGAGATACAAGTTTATCTCTAGAAATTAGTTTTTTTTCTCCATAATGACATGTATTTGCATCATTTAAAATTTAAATGATATATCTGCTAAGTTGACAGGAGCTTTGCACACAAACACACATCACTAAAACATTTATTGTTACACAAATCACCACAATTTTCATTTCTGAAAAACGCAAACATCTTTTCCTTCACCTCGTGCACTTGACACAAAACGTTTCAGTAAGCAAAATTCAGCCTTAGTGCTTAGTTTTGGGAATATTGACAAGTTTTTTAAATAAAGGAGAATTCATTGGCCTTGCCTTAATAATATTCAATCTTTAAAAAAAAACAATAACAAATAAAACAACAACCTTAACTTGTACTAACTTCACCTCATTCTTTAATGTTTTAGCTACAGAAGCTTTTTTATGAATGAAACAATGTGTAGTAATCATATTGGGGTTTATCCAGTGGCGTAGCTAGACCTTTTGCCACCCGGGGCGGTCTCCAATTTGCTGCCCTTTTGTAAGTCAATAGCATCATGTTTTTTTTTATAAATTAAGAAACATAAATAAATAATTGTAATTGAAACAAAGTAAAGGTGGCGAACATTTTACCATTGAATGCCATATTTAAGTAAGCGGCAATAAAGGAGGTCAAATAAGATGTTATACCTATAAATACATATTTTATAAGAATTACGGACAATACAAGATACTTTTTTTAAGGTTACAAGAAAGTTAATGAGGTTGCAGCCCCCACCCCCTCCCCATGAGACAAACGTATTTCAAATCTTCACCAAAAAATATTAATTAGTATGCTTTTATTTTGTATTTATAAATAAATGATTTAATTATTTTTTATGAACCAATTGTGGAAATAGTATGTAAACATATTATGTATACATATTTTATTTTCTTAACTTACATAGTAGAAAATCGTGCATTATGCTATCAAAGTTTAAATAATTTGTTATATTTTGTTCTATGCACAATATTGCAAGTTTTTGTAGTCTTAAATCAAAGGTCGGGAAACTTTTTATCTGAGAGAGCCATAAACACCACATATTTTGAAAAGTAATTCTGTGAGAGCTATACATTATGTAATTAAAAATTCAAGTAAATGTGTGCATTTCCTGTTATTTCAACACTAAAAGTACTATAATTATGTCTCTGAATTATTTTTAATATCATTGTTATGCTGTTTATTTTATATGCAATTCAAAGGAATCTGAATAAACGTTATTTTTTAGTTAATCGATTATTTGTCTGAGAGCCAGATTCAGCCATCAATAGAGGCACATCTGGCTCGCGAGCCATGGTTTTCCGACCCCTGTCTTAAATCATGCACTCTTTGTGGAACGAAGATAATTTTTTATCAACTTCAGTTTTGAGGAGCTCATTTCACAACTAGTGACACTGATAACAATAATTGTTATAAAAATTCTTAGCAAGATTACAATGTTGGGTTCAGAAGTTTCCAATCTATACTGTTTAATAAATTTTAATAGATCAATGGGGCCTTTTCCTCCATTTTCCCAACGCAATGCCTCTTTTTTGTGGTATAGGTACAGCCATAAAACCTGGATCATTCTTCTTTAAATATGAAACTGTTCTTTATCAATGTCAATAAAATCATTTATTTGACATTCATTTTCTTCATTTAGTAGGTTACATGGGATATATGCACGAATATTTTCTTACAAGGACATGCAACTGGTCAAAGCGTTCTTTTAATTCCTTTATAATTCGATCCATAGATTAAAAAATTTCTCGTCGTACTTCATGTTCTGAAGATAAGACCACGTCTTTTGAATTTTCCCCACTCATATGTTTTTCCCTTCTAACTTGGCGTTCAGGCGATGTCTCCAACTCTTCACACATTATTTTGGCTGCTATAACAGCTTTTTCCATTAGCACATCTCTTTGTTCCATGAAATGGGTTTGCAAAGAATTTAGTTTTATACGGCATTGGTGAACATTTTATTTGAAAGTATTTTTGGAAAGACGGGTTCCCATAAATTGTGACAACATAGAAAAGAAACAGATTGAATTGAATTGAAAAAAATTTCAGCAAGTGATCTCGTTTTACTATTTTCTTCTTCAGATGTCAATTTTTCCTAGGCGCTTAAAATGTAAAAAAAAAGCAGATTTTTTGCTATAGTTACTGCTTCTGCTCAAGCGCTCCAGCGAGGTCCAACGCTGTGTTTGACACCTTGACCTGTGACATTAAGTAAAACTTCCCATCGACGAGTGGAAGAATATAAAAAAAATGAAAACAACTTTTCGATAGTACCAAATTGATATAAATGAATGATGTGTGCATGCTACAAACTCTACATTTGGATTGACGGAAGCATTATCGTAAGCCCTTTCCTCTGCAACTTTTTTGTATCTCAACATTTTCTAATTTCTTTAAAATCATATTTTTGATTTCCTCAGCAGTTTTTCCTTTATTTTCCACAAAGTAAATATACGATTCTACAACTTTAACTTCGCTGATATCAATAACTACGTATATTTAAATTTGACTAGTTTAAACTTTACGGGAAATATCTGGAGTGCTCTAAAATATCATACAAAAGTTTTTAGCTTGCTTTATTTGGCCCAAAGTTGTTTTTCTCACTGCGCCCCTCCATAGGCCTTTAAATGCATTTCGAATCATTTTCCACAAATAGGAGACACTATATTTATTACTCATCTGAATGTTTACTAAATGTTCACGTAATACTGGGTCGTACTTAGCCTACAAGTCAAAAAGCTCTAGAAAATTTCCTCTATTTTCAAATGAATTGATGTCTTCCTCGTGAATACCTTCACGATGACCCTTCAATGCCAATTTTTTGTTGTTGCTAAGAATCTAATTATATCAAGTATTGTGAGTTTTTGCTTTCATTTTTTTCTTATTTCTTTATAAATATGTTGTTGTAGTTTATCAAAAGTTGCACCTTGTCCAATTCTTATTTCTAATTCCTTCCATTGGGAAAATGATCGAATATGCAGTAGACTCAACTCGTGATGACTTATTTTGAGATTTACACTATTTGTTAAAATCATTTTTCCGTCTTCAAATTTGATTGGAAAAGATCATCAAACAGTTTACAGCAAAAATAGTATATAATGTTTTCAATGGGTGAATACACCATCCACGATCTTAACAAATTTTCACCATTATCCAAAACTTGGAGAAAAAAAACAACAATCGCGATTAATCTTTCTTGTCAAAAATCGCAATAATTTTCAGTAAAATAGACTAATTCAAACTATCTAAACATTACTTTAATAGGATATGCGTAAATGTTTTAGTGAATAAACGTATTTTAATGAAACACACACATTTTGTTTGTGCTACTTTAATGAAAAAAAATAATAATAATTTTTAATAAATTACCTTAGAATAATTTTATGTAAACTTATACAGTAATATAAATTACTACTTGCAAGTTAAACACAATATTTGAACCACCATGCCATGTAGGTACTTGTTCGCTTATCATTCTGTGCATGTCGAAAATCCACGCAATAACTGTCGCGGCGATATTAATAGTATATTCGAACCAGCCGTGATGTGTTCTTTGTGTCGTTTTCTTATAAAAAGCGTCATCTGTGATGTATACCGCTTAATTTTCAAAACAAATCAATACAATTTTTAAGCGATTTTAAATTTCTTAACGGTTATGCGTTAGTAATAACAAACAGTGTGTAATAAAAAAATGTCTTGAGAATCCGTTAATTACGACACGAAAGTACGAATATTTTATTTTCACCCGGGTTTTCCTCTTTCAAAATAAAAACGGTGGTTGTCCGAAAGGGCTGTACTTTTCAAATGCCCCCAAATGCCGCCCCCAAAATGTGTGCCGCCCGGGGCGGAAAGCCCCCACCCCCCTAGCTACGCCACTGGGTTTATCTACTTGAAGATATTCACAAAACATTTTACTAACCCTAAAAAATCACCTCAGGAGAAATCCATAACACCACATAGCGTTCTAGATATTTAAAATATATGACACAATCTTTAATAATATTAAAAATCTGGACAATTTGTTGTTGTGAAGCTTTCAACACGAACGAAGCATAATTTGTTCATGTTCATTTACAATTAAAATAAAACCCATTATGTGTCCTTTGCCATTAATGTCATAAGACTCATCAACTTAAATAGAGACTTTTCGAGAACTTTATTTTTTGGCAAAATTAAATTGATTTTTAGAAAACTGTCCAAGAAAATATGAATTTCTGTGGCCGTTGAAGAGCTAGAAATATTTCAGTAATTTTCATGGTAGAACGAGTGGCCCCCCCACCCCAAAGACCGCTACAGTCACGGGGCTGTTGATAATGATGATAATAGACATAAATAAAGTGGAACATATTTAAATAATTGCAAGATGCATTGCTGGAGCATATTTAAAATGGCAAGAGACACCCATTAATAAAAGACTTTGCATGAAATTTTAATTCATTGAAAAAAGCAAATCAAATCCTCATAGGACACTCAGATAGATATAGGGATTAAAAAAACACACTATTTATTCCCTATTCAAGAAGGAATGCAGATAAACTCTACAGCTACCCGTCTGGCATTTGAGCGTGGAATGTGCGGCCTAACCACAAGCACTTTATCAAATTTTAACATACTAATAAAAAAATGCAGTTGCATATAAATTATGGATAAGCACTGAAAGAAATTATCTTTTGTATAGAATTAGCATATGTAATATATAAGAAGAAGAATATCGCATTATCACGTGACTGTTACAGGTGAAGCTTGTTAAAAAAAGCATCCATAAAGTTTCTAAAATGCATAGGTTTACGACCGGGTGAAGTTGGTTACAATGACATAAAAAAAATGCCGCAAGGGTGGAGAGTAAAATATTTTCCTCTGCTCTCAGTTCCTTTACGTATTAACTGAAAGAAAGTCGGTGATAGAAAAATGCTAGTAAGAGTGAACATTAGGTTTTGATACCACTGTTAGCATCTTTCTGCTTTGTTTATCATCACCATTTTCCTTTAAATTCCTTGAGGAACATAGGGCTTCAAGAATAGCCTTCCACTTGGTTCAGTCTATCAGCAATATTCCCAGTTCTTTCCAGCTCTTTTTCTTTCTCTCTGCCTCATGCAACACACGACATTTGTCTGTTTTCTTGTCTTCCTCGTTGTCTTTTTACTCATGGGTTATTTTCATCTTTTCGTACCATTTTAATGTTAATATATTTTATAAGACATTTGTTGATAAAGTTCTGCACTCGGATAGTGGTAGTTTCTGTTCTGTATGTCTCTGATCCAACTAGCAGGACTGCTTTCGCATTGTAATGATAATTACTTATATTAGTTATGATGGAGTGGAAATAGTTGTATGTGTGTCACGGGAAGCAGATAAATATATAAAACGCCGAATAAACTAGCAGGATAAGCATTTGCACACCTACAACAAGTTTTAAAACAGTCCTATGTAACTTGTTGTTGATGTAGATAATTCGGCGTAGTATGTCTTTACCGAACGTCTAGACATAATGACCACGCTAAATGAAGCAATCTGCTTGTTATGTGTTTGGGTTTTCTAGTTCTTGCTATCCATCTTGTTTATGGTTTATTTTAAGACCATGCGCAAGACTGATGCGGGCTTAGCACATAGTAGTATGTACACAGTAGAATTAAGACCTAATAATGGCACTCTTATAATTCATTCTGAGACTGGTTCCTACTCCAATATACATTCATGTTTCTCTTTGCTTAAAAAAGCGCCCCTACATTTGACAATGTTTTAAAAAAAAATATGTGTGAGTGTTCAAAGTTCTAAGGGGCCGTCCATAAAGTACGTCACGCTATTTTTGACCATTTTTAACTACCCTCCTCCCCCCTGTCACTAACTGTCACAAATCTCGGACCCTCCCCCCACCCCTAAAGTACGTCACATTTTGAACAAAAATGTTGTTTTTTTATTAACAAAACAATTAAAATTTAATATAAAACACCGTGACGTCACACATGGCGGGACCCCCCTTCCCCCCTGTCACAAAGTGTCACACTTTCTTACACCCCCTCCCCCCTCTGAAGCGTGACGTACTTTATGGACGCACACTAATGATTTAGATGTGTGCCTTCTTCAATTTTTGTTGATATATAGTATATATAATATAAAAGCCCAAGTCACTCATTGGATGTGGAACGCTCATGATGTACAACAGTCTATAGCAGTTTTAAAAAATCGTGTGGTGATTAGCGCTGTAAAAATATTTAATATGACGTCATTGGTTGATCTTATATTTAACACAAGGTGTGCATCAAAAGGTGTGCAAATTAATTACAAATTAAAGACGCGCTGTAAAAAATATATTATATGACGTCATTGCTTTAGCTTATATCTTAATTTTGGAAAAAGGGAACGATGTAAAAATAGGATTTGATGATTTATAATTATAAAATACTTTGTGTACATTTCAGGAAGTTTAATATTTCGTATTTATCAAACAAGGATAAGTTACTTGGGGTTTTGACAAAAAAAGTGGCGGCCCCTATAAAAATACTTTGTGAACATTTCAGCAAGTTTAATTTTTGCTTATGAATAAGGTGGGCGCCGTAGGCGCCCTAAAAGAAGTGGGCGCCGAAGGCGCCACGGCGCCCCGGAACAATCTAGTTGTATATTATTAAGTGTCTTTCTTTTTTCTTACAATTTTTTTTAGCGTTCCTATTGTTTGAATAGTCATTAGTTACATCCCTTACTTATGTTATCTTTTGGTTAAATACGTGCAGAATAGTGAATACATTTCACCACGCATGCTTGGGATAATTTATAAGTAGCAGCTTTTCGATTATTTATAAAAAGATTCGATATCTCTATATATTCTACATAGTCACATAGGTCATTTAAATTCTTATATGTAGCAATAATTTATAAATATTCGAGAAATATTAACGAAGATGTAGCGGCTTAAGATGCTATTATTGAACTGCATCAAAACATTATTTCAAAGACAATTAGAGTTTAAAGTCATAATTTAATATTATTACCAAAATTAAGTTGGAATCAATGGTATAAGTATAATAACACTTTAAAAAAATTCATTAACTTACCAAGGAATCGAATAGTTTTCGTTAGAATATCAAAAAAGTCTTACATGATTTAATCCAAGGTGTTAACATGTAATATTATGACACACTTTTAAAAAGAGTTTGTCACTCGAGAAAAAACCCACACACTAATCAAATCATTATTTATTCATGAAACTACTATGACGAAGAAATTACTTACTTTTCTTAGGCAAACAAGCAAATAAGATCACCAGCGCTGACAAAGACATGGTGGCGATTCTTTTGTATGACGTCAATGTGGTGCAATCGAATTTCAGTCTTATAGAATCAACTCACCCTCACAGTAAAGCTGATGTAAGTGTAGACTGATTAAATACACGTAAGTTGCCTAAAATAAATCTATCACCAGCGTCTGATTTTATTGCCAGTTATGCTTGGTCAAGTTAATTTTGAAAGTAAACTAAGTAAGACTTTCCTGTGAGATTGTGAAGTGAACATTTTTCAGACAAGTTGTCTTGAAATTAAATAAAACAGAAAAAACCCCACTTAATTTTTTTAAAAAATGGCCGAGATTATTAAGTGATAAAAAATTATCATTTTATAAAATGATTTATAACTGCATTATTATAGATAATGCTAAACTAAATATTTATCTGTAGTTTATATTTATTTTTGACGCGAAAAAAAGCTTCTTATTAACATCAATCAAAATAACGTTTATCGTTTAAAACAAAAAAATTAAGAACTATCACGTGACATCCACTGTTGACTGTTGTAATATTGACTAAAGCACTCCTACGATATTTTGTATGTGGTGAATATGTAATTTATTGATTCTACCTGGCAAACCTTTTGAAATTTCCATTTTATCTAGAGTTTATTATTCCATCTATCCCATCTAAAGTTTTTGACGCTAATACGCCATCAAGACAATCTATTCTCAATCAGAAGACAAATGTTTGTAACTGTAAACTAAGATAAACTCTATTACATTGTACTTCCAGGCACTAAATTCAATTCCCATCACAAAGTGGTCTTTTTACCACTAGTTACCACATGACATCACATTCCACGTTTAGAAAACTTTTTTTTTCAACTCTACCAATATATCTTACTTTTTAAAAAACGTTTAAATTGCCTATCATTCCAGTTTCTATTAGTTTCTGAACACGTAAAACAAAACAAACACTTGAACGAACATTTGTCATTTTATCCTTCTTCTAAATCACTATCATAAAGTTAGCTAACGTTCTTAAAACTTAATTTATGTACCTTATTAAAAAATTGTTTGCTTTAAAAGTTTTTAAAAAAAATAACAAACGATTTCAATTACTATATAATTTTAGTTTTTATGTCTATGATTTATAGATGAAATTTATATGAGATGGATCCCTCTTACTGGAATATATTTTACAAAGGTAATTAAATCCCACCTATTTTTGTGATTTTGAAGGCTGATGTACAGTTATAAAGTTCAAAAGCTTTTTTATTTAAATGTTAGACTTTGCATACGAGGGACTGACTAATATATATATATATATATATATATATATATATTAAAATCGTGTCTGAAGATGTTTTTTACAATGAATATAGAGTTTGAAATATGGTTCATTGCAAAGAAGAATTACTCGCATGAAAGAGAGTTAAGAAATATGTTTTTTATGATGAAGTAAATGTTTTTCCACTCTATGAAAAATCTAAGACAAGTCAGATTTACAAGACAAGCCAGATTTTAACAAGACAAGCCAGATTAACAAGACAAGCCAGATTAACAAGACAAGCCAGATTAACAATGTGAAAATGTAACTTTCTACATAAACACGCCACAGCTGAGATTTCTGTCCAGATGGTCGATGATAAGCATTAACATGACGAGGGAACAGATCAGTTTATACAAAACTTCATTAAAAGGTTGTAATAAATCTACTTCTATATCCGCGTTTCATACGCATTTCCTTCGCATCACTGATTAACATTGTATAAATCACTTCAACTTTTTCTACCCATCAGCCCTTTAATCAACCTAAAACATTATCTCTAGACATTACTTTCCGTCTCTGGACACTTCATTCCGCCTTTCACCTCCGGACAACACACTACATTCCAGGCATGACGGTACATTTCACCTAGAAGCACTACATGCTCATTTAAGTCAATATATTCCAGCTGCCAACACAACATTGCATTCTTTTTAAACTTTAACATTTTTCTGACTGTACGTCTAAACGTTCCATTTACTTTCATCACAATTTCATCAGTGACAATTACCTCACTCTACCTTCAAACACATTTCATACCCGTTACACTGCTCCATTTTATCTCCATCTACCTCAAAACACTATATTCAACTTATTGATTTCCCTCCTCCACCTTTCCTTACATGTCACAGATTACAAACCAGACATTTTGCATTTATAATCATTAAAACCTTACTTTTGTTTCTGGTAATTAAAACCTATGATTATAGGTTGACCGTAAAGCTCCGCAGGTTAAGACATAAAATTGTAGATCACATGATTTACTAATTTTTATTATCTAAACGCTGTATATAAAATTATCTTTCTGCTAAAGTAAAAACGTTGTTTTAATTACGAAAAACAATGGAGCACAGGATTTATGCATTTATTTTTATTGCCCAAAACAAATAACACAAGATACGACCCGCGGCGTAACATACGCCGCAGACTTGTTCATCATAGATAGTGCAAAGAGCGTGGGGGGGGGGAGAACGGACATAAACAGCTGGATGAAGAAATGAAATAAAAGCGAGTAAACCTGGAGATATGTGCAAAGGTAAAGCAGTTGTTTTTACCTGCCCCCACCCTTTACTACCATCCCATGCCAACCATTAAATGTGATTTGCCGACCCTGGGGAGGGTAATCACGTTCGCAAAAAAATCGGGAAAAGAACGGGCAGAAAAGAAATCATTAAATTTTTTAAATAATAAAACAAACCCGTAAAAACGAAGTTTTTGACTATAGATGTCTAAATCCCTTATATATGAGACATAACTAAAAGCATTGATTATTTTCAAACGCGACAAACATTTTTTTTTGAACATCAATTAGTACACTATAATAATATATTCCAAACAAATATAATCATTCACTAATTTATGAAAATAGTAATCAATTAACTAGGATCACTAGGAATATTACTACAGTATAAAAATATGTCCCTAAGTCCAAAAGCCCTTAATAATTTAGCTTAGGACGAGCTCCCACTATTGATTATTAAGTTACTATACAAATGAAGAAACTATACGATTAAATTATTAAAGAAACTGTATATGGAAACATAACACCGATGAATACAACAGATGATACAATATGTAACTACATTAAGTAAATCATATAAATACACATTGGAATAGATTACACAATATAATGGATAGACTATAGCTCAAAAACTCAAATAGTAAATACAATCAGATTACAACTTAACTTCACAAATACATTATATGACCCTTAATCGGCCAGCGCCCGTTGTATGTCTGCCGACCTCACATCACACACGGTCTCAGGTCACGGGGTCAGTCCGTGCTCCGCCTCAGTGGTCAGCGATGCTATTAACCCATTCATCGTCTGTGAGGCCGGTAACACCACGTCCCTCTACGACTCCAGTGACTGACAGCGTCACAGCTGGCTGCACTGTTTACTAACAGTAGTCTTCTGTCCGGCTCAGGGTTGTCTTGCCCACTTTTGCCAGTGGCACAGTCTGGTGCTCAAACTTCTATACTACGTAAGCTTGGCTATGCTAGCCCCTACGCTTACTTGCTCCACTGTAGGTAACACTACCCTACATTTACTTGCTCCACTGTAGGTAACACTACCCTACATTTACTTGATCCACTGTAGGTAACACTACCCTACATTTACTTGCTCCACTGTAGGTAACACTACCCTACATTTACTTGCTCCACTGTAGGTAACACTACACTACATTTACTTGCTGAAATAACATACACATAAAACTGAATAACCAATTAATGAATATACAGTATATAAAAGAATGCTACATCTACTTCAACATAACAATTATACATTTGACTATCCTAAGTATAATCTAAGTCCAACCTGCACACCAGCAAGGCTCCCTTCTCAAGACTCGTCCTACAAGGGTTTGGAATGCAGATGACGAATGTGTCTTATGTCCCAGTATATAAGGACCGCTCACCCACTCCTGCCCTAAATTCCTAACAATCCTATTGGGGTGAACTTTCGTCCCATGTATGGTACATGTGACAAACTTAATTTTTATTGGTTAAGCCCTACGTTCCTATAACTTTTGGGTGACCCCCGACACAAATAAAAAACAGCATCCCTACTAAAATGGGGCTAGCCTAAGTATCTATTTCGACCTGATAACTTTTAGTTGGCCTCTCACCCGCATTCCTACATCTTTTCTTTGTCCGTACCAGGTTAGTGTCCTAACCAATGTCTGATCCCCTATCTCCCAAAAGTTCTAAAATAATACAATTCTCAAACCTATATTTAGATACTCAACACACATCTTTTCAAAATTTATTTTCAGAATAAACGAAACAACATTTTCTGTAAAAGATTAACGTAGCTTATGTACAATGTACTGTAATTTATGTGGTTGTTATGATATGGATGTTTCTTTAATACTTATATGTATGTAAAGGGCCGTGAGCCCAGTTCTTAACTGGGATACATCGCTATATAAATAATCAATTTATGATTATTATTAATTATTATTATTATTATATGACGGGCGACCCTAGAAAACTTCCATCGTATTTAAACAATTACGCAAGTTTTCTCTAAATATTATTTAAAATCAAATTGCATATTCCATAAATAATTAAAGGTTTTTGTTTCAAATCGAAAATATAAAACACTAGATTGTACTAGGCACCGTGGCGCCCACGGCGCCCACTTTTTTAAAAAGCCCAACTAACTTGTCCTTGTTTGAAAAATACGAAGTAATACTTTCTGAAATGTACACAAAGTATTTTATAATTAACAATCATCAAATCCTCCTTTTACATCGTTCACTTTTCCAAAATTAAAATATAAGCTAAAACAATGACGTCACATAATATTTTGTTTACAGCGCGTCTTTAATTTATAATTAGTTTGCATACCTTTTAAATTATATATTATATTATATATTAAATATAAGCTCAAATAATGACGTCATATAATATTTTTTACAGTGCTAATCACCACACGATTTTATAACTGCTATAGACTATTTACATCGTTCCTCAGCCTTCCACAATGATCCAGTCACTTGTGCTTTTATATTATTTACTAGCGTATCACCCGTCAAAAATGACGGAAGTTTTAAGCTGAAATCTATTTATTTTATTAAAAAAATGAACTTGTTTTAGGGCGCCTACGGCGCCGACCTTTTCAAAAGCCCAACTTACTTGTCCTTGTTTGATAAATACGAAATATTAAACTTTCTAAAATGTACACAAAGTATTTTATAATACGGGTTGTAGGGCGCCTACGGCGCCCCCTTCGTTTTTTGCTCTTATAATTAACTATCATCAAATCCTCTTTTTACATTGATCCCTTTTCCAAAATTAAAATACATGTATGAGCGAAAACAATGACGTCATATAATATTTTTTACAGCGCATCTTTAATTTGCACACCTTTTGATGCATTGGTACAGTAATTAGGTTTTACCTGCTCTCTAAAATTAGTAGCGTCACGGACAGACATTGCAAATTATATTGTTTAATGATTAAATAAAAATTATATGTTTATTGGCTATGATTAACATAAATATTTTAAATATATCATAACAAGTTAATTTAAATAACTTGAGATGCTCATATCCCTTTATACTTTATTTTTGGGGAGTGGGGACTTCTTTAATGCATACAGCCTTAACCCTAATACAGGGTTCGGGTACCGTTTCAGGAGGGAGAGCCAAAAACTACAATTTACAACATATACCAAAGTTTTTTAAAGAGCAACTTAATCATGAGTTTTAAAAAATAAAATATTATAATTGTTACTATTTGCGCATCCTGTCATAGACAGAGCCACATGCGGTTGCTGACCCCTGCAATATTAACAACGGCTCCACCCTTATCACGAGGCTTAATAACAATATCTTTGCGGCAATGTAGATAAGAGAGTGTATTCGACTCCTCTTTATATAGATTATAGTGGTGATGCAGAGGTAAAGTGAGTTTCTTGATGTCATTCTCCCTTCTTTTGATATATTGATCTGAAGGCTTGGGCCGGCTAGAGGATGGTCTTCAATAATAACTAGATTTTCTTTGTCTTTTAAGTCAGAACAAGGAATCATTTGGAATAGTGTTGTTTTTCTCATTAAATGGAAACTGCAGTATTAGAGAACAGAAGAAACGCCAAGAATCGTATAGTAACTGATGTTTCGAGAGGAATAAACTTGAGACGTTTAAAGAGAAGCGTATTTTATGTCTTTTATGCTACTAATACCTTTTCTACTGGTCAATTTTTTAACCTCTAGATCTTTTAATATTTTTTTTAATTTCAAAATTTTTCTTCAGATGTAATTTCATTATTAATTCCGGTATATATATTATATGTCAGAAAACCCTTAAAACATTAATAATGATCAAATGTCATCAAAGAAGTTTCATATTTATTCTTTACGACTGTACGACAAAGTTAACAGCACAAAAAATAAACATAATTAAGTATTTACAATAAATTCAAACAAGAAAAGAGTGATGCGCTTTAGTTCATTATGAAATTAAACTATTCATCATGGGCACATAATCTAGAATTATAAAACGGTTTTATGCATTTAAGGTTTTAAAATATGAATTCTCCCACAAAAAAAAATTAAATTGTTTTTCTTTTGTGTGTGTGCCAAAAATCCAATGGGTAAGACATAATTTTTGCGGTAAAAGTTAGGTTTGGAAATTGAATGTAGTGTCCTTATGTCAAGTGAGGTCACATGCTATTTAATGATGGAGATCGTGATATTAACTGGTATCGTTGGCTGTGTCAAGATGAGAGAGAATTTCGTTGCTGTTGTAACGAGCACAAGAAGTTTCTGGGATAAATGAAATACAATCTCGTGTACGATGAAAATGGAAGGAAAAGATTTTTGAGTTAAACTGAAAGAAATTAAACACAAAAACTTGTAGCTGGGCTTTAATTTATGTGCAAACGCTGGCTTCCACGAGATGATAATAATTTTTTGTTGTGCTGTTTACGCAAATAATATTTCTTTAAATGTTATTGAGGATTTATATGTTCGTAAAACCAATTATAAATTAAAAGAAATAATTTATCTTTGTCTGAAATAATTTGTCTTATACTATTTTATATATTACAGATGTCTACTACAGATATACAGAATACATTGGCAACCTACAACATTGCCGTAGTTTATGCCTCGTCTATCATATTTGTGATATTAATTCCAGTTTTCAACGTTGATCTTGTGTTAGTTTTCAAGGGCCGGTGGCCAATTTCAGGTGGATAGGAGGATTAGTTCGTATTTGCATAAGGAACAAGAAAACTGTTTATATGAGTATGGTATCAGTTTATTGATAAGTTTTTTATGCGATTAATTTATATATTTCTTGATAACTTGTGTCAACAATGTAAACATCACGAAACTCACAGGGAAGTCAAATGTTGCTTGCAGCTTAAAATGCAAAATACACAAACAAATTGTGCAAAGAAAACAATAAATTTGAGCTTTATTTTTAAGGGGCCGTCCATAAATGACGCCAGGCACCTAGGGGGAGAGGGGGGTCACACTTTTATGACGATGCGTGACGAGGGGGAGGGAGGGGGTTAAAGAAATGTGACGTCACATCAAAAGGGTAACTTTAAATAAAACTTCCATTGAAATATTTGGTCGCTTACAATTTATTTTATGACTTCTATTTTTTTTAAAAATCAGTGCTTCTCAATGTGCCGGTCGGTAGGCCATCAGACGCTGGTTGGCGTAAGTTATCAAGACATGAAAATTAAATATAATTATAATCCTTAAGTTTGAGAGCCCGCAAGAGAACGTATGAAATTGTTACCTTGCGTCGTTTGATGTTGACATCAAAGCATTTGTGATGTAACCGCATCTCCGTTTGGTTCTCTCATGGCAGGATTCGGCGAACTTTTTTGCCCGTTACCAAAAAATAAAAAGTTTATGTTTGCGTTACCCCCCCCCCGCACCACCAGACTCTATGTCCTGCTCACATGACTCGGGGATTTAAGGGAGCGTCATTAGCCCCCCCCCCGAAAATGCAACTGGTGAGATTTACAAGTATGACAAGTGTCTAAAAATGATCTGAATAGGGTTATGTGTAGATATTTTAATTCAAAACGACACGAAATATCCATTTTTTAATTAAATTGTTTTTTTAAGGAGGGGGGATCTATTTGATACAACTGTAAATGTTTTAAATTTGATATAATTGTTCGATTGGATTTTGGACAAACGCCCCTGGCCATTCTAGAGATAATGATAAATGATCCCATTTAAAATTAGTCAAATATTCATTAACTTTATTGAATGCATCAAATTCTTGACATCGCAATTTGAGAGGAGCACAAAACAACTTTTCTTCTTAGCTCAGTTTTAAAGGCACTAATTTTAAATATCACAGATAGGATACTTGATACAGTCAAGTCATGTGGATTAAGATTATTGTCACTCGTGTCAATATAAATGAAAGTAGGGTGGATTTAGGTGTCTTCGTATAGTACGTAGGTAAGAAATCTACAAAGTTGTCAAATGTAAAAAATGAATTTTATGGAAGGAACCGGTTCAATAATTGGCATATGTTCCAAGCGTACACGTACACATGACGTACTTTAATATATCTAGTCGATTGTAGTGGATGTTATATGTCCCAAATGAGTCTGCATTACCCCCAAGAATTCCCTTTTGACCCCAGATGAGGTAATTTACCCCTGTTCGCCGACCTCTTTCTTACGGGATGCCCGTCAGTCAATTGAGGGATTTAAAAAAAAATACATTTTAAAAATATAATTGCTAAATATTTTTTTTCTTCTAAACAAAGAAGTTAGTTGACCGTGATGATTAATAGTCAATGTTTAATTTGTATGCATTAAAATAAAATATAATCTAAGGATGTTATCACAGTTCGTTCTTTGAAGGCCAGTTAAACGTTTTTAAAAAATGGACCGGTTCAAAACGGATACCTAAAAATTAAAATTATAACAGTTTATGTTAACATTATTGTTAACACAAAAGGAGCCGATTCTAGCGAATTTTATATGCCCACAATGATTCAGCATTACCCCCAAGAGTTCCCTTTTTACCCCAAATGAGATAATTTACCGCTTTTCACCGACCCCTCGGTTAAAACACGTGAAATCGTGAAAAAAAATATTAAAAAAACAAAACAAAACAAAAACGAAACCAAAATAAAAGAACAAAAAAAAACATATAAAACTCGTGAGCTTCGGAGTAAACAGTTCTGTTAATATCGGATATTTTATTAATGCCATAGTATTTTTCAGTCTTCAACTTGCAGGAATTACTGTATTTTGCGACGCACAAGGTGACACCCTACTTTCCTGTACAAATGTGGGGTTCGTACAGTACTCTCCAAATTCCTCTTCCAGCGTATATCAAATAATTTTTAAAAAACATGAGATTTGATATCAATGTGGTAATTTTAGATCAAATGCATTTGCTGTGCATATACTTAGCAGGAAACTGTCATTATAAGATCGAAATCAATTTGAGCAATCGTCCTGTATCTATATATTCTGGGTTTATCAACAATGAAATGATCCTTGTAATATCAATAGTCACATTCGTGAAGGTTAATCACATCAAATGGGTTTAGATATTTAATATTACCGCTGCATTGTTCGTTAGCTGTCTTGCTATGCCTTGCCAACTAAAATTTTAAAAAAAATATATTATATAAAACGAGCCAAATTCATACTTAATCTTATAGGGCTTTAAGCCATGTAGGGCCTCATTTTGCTATCACGTCAATACAGGGAAAATCACGTGAAAACGTGAAAAGAATGCACCGGTACCTGGTGAAATGGAAAAATTCCTGCCGGTAGTCCAATACGAAAAAGTTTGAGAAGCACTGGCTTACAATTTATTTAATGACGTTTTACATAGCTTCACACGGGTTACGAAAATACAATGTAGACCTACACGAAATAAATACTTCAATAACACAAAGTGATTGGAAACATGCTTTTGTCAAAGCTTTGTGACGTATTATTGGAGGGGGGTCTAACTTTTTGTGACGACGCGTGACGAGGGGGGAAAGGGGTAAAAAATCGGCAAAAATTGCGTGACGTCATTTATGGACGGCCCCTAAAACTAACACGACAGTAGACGTTTCGGCTAATGCCTTCATCAATACAATAACACAAAATACGTACTTAAATAAGTAATATTTAAATTCTTAAAACATATTATGTCATAACATATTTATGTAAAATAAAAAGAAAGGAAAAACAAGGACACAGGATATAGGAAAAAGGAGGAATTATCTAAAGTTACAGTGAAAACCACTACAGGAAAACGATTCTGGAGTTTGGTAAAATTATGAATTTGGTTAAGTCCATATGGAGCCAACGTACCGAATCGTTTTATAAGTCTATTTTCCATGTGGATCCTATCCTATTGCTTGCATATAAAATACCAGTTACTGCAATATCTGAAATGCCGTCATGGTCAACACTGTTAAAATGTTTAGACACATGACATCGAGCCTGTTCATATTATACAGGTGTTCTCGAAACCGATCTCCAAGCCGACCACCTGTCTCACCCACGTAAATTTTATTACACCTCTTGCAAAGAATTAAATAAATCACTTTGCGACTTGTTTAAGTGAATCAATCTTTTATTATGAATTTTTCAAGAGGGAAAGAAATAAATTTTGTTAATTTCAATCACATATGGACAAGTATTGCAAAGGTTACGGTTGCAACCTTTTGTTCCAATATGTGCTTTCATTGTGGGAAGGTGCCTTCTTACAAGTATATCTCTGAGGCTTCTATCTCTCCGGAAAGCAAAAAGAGGAGGTTTTTTTGAAGACCCGCTGAGTTAGAGGGTCAGCCATGAGGATTGGTCGGTTTTTGAGAATCGTCTGGCGGGCTTTAAAATTATGGGGATGTAAAGTTAAAATAAATTTGGATCGATCACATTGATCAGAAACAGATGATGTAAACGTGTCCTGTCTGGTCATGCCTTTAATTCGATTGACAGCGGATATTAAAACTGTTTCCGGGTATGACCTCCAGCTTAAATATAGCTTTATTTGTAGCTTAAATATAGTATAATAAAATAAGGAAAAAAAATCAGATAATGCTACTAAAATTTTAAACATTTTATATGTTTATTTAATCCTTATAGATTTATTTCTGTTGTTGTACTCTATGCAGGAAAAGATTTTATTAGACTGAAGTTCATGCTGCAAAAAAGAGACTTCATTCAATAGAATTTACAACCATGTTTTTGACAAAGCTGATGTTCTCTTTATTAGTTTTGCTAAAAAGGCGTAAGTAATTTTATTATCACTGTAGGCTTAGAAATAAATGTAGATTTTCATGAAAGAGTGTTTTTCTGGTTGATTCCAAATTTTTAAATTTTCTTTACAATGGTTCATTCTAGCCTCGTATTCGTAATGTATTTGAAATGATGCATTTCATTTGATACACTAGTAGCCAAATGTATCACTCACTAGCCTCTTTTTCGCTATCATTTGGATATTTCATATCGAGTTCAAACTGGTAATGACGCAAACAATTTTTTTAAAAAATGGAGCAATTTAGTTACGAGTACATAGAAAATTATAACAATCATGTTACAGTCAATCAAAATGCCCCTAATGATTTAAAAAATTGAACAAAAGTTTCTACTACATGCTAAATGAATTTAGTCCCAATAACAAAAACAAAAGTATGCCCACGGTACATTGTGCTATCTTAAAAGTTTGTTAAGGGGCCGTCCATAAAGTACGTCACGCTATTTTTGACCATTTTTTACCCCCCTCCCCCTGTCACAAACTGTGACAAATCTCGGGACCCCCCCCCTAAATTACGTCACACTTTAAAATAAAAAAAATTAACACCTAATTAAAATATTAAATTTAATACTTGAAATACACTTCACTATTAAAATGTATATAAATATAAAATTTCCACTTAAAAGTAGGGATGTACCGGATTAAAAATTTTGAAATCCGGCCGAAGCTGAATTTAGCCGGATTTATGAAGTGAAATCCGGCTGGAGCCGGAATCAGATTTGTTAAATTTGGCGGATTCTGGATTTGCCGGAGCCATTATGAATATATATATAAATTAGGGATCTACCGGCCAGCCGGATTTATGAAGTGAAATCTTGCCGGAGCCGAACCCGGAGCCAGAGCCAGATTTTAAAAATAGCCGGATTCCGGATTTGCCGGAGCTGGAGCCGAAATCCCGTACACTCCATTTAAAAGAACTATCAGATTATTAAAATGACTTTAGTAGTAGAATAGTTACTTGTCAACAATTGTCAAAGTTATTCAATGAAACAGTAACTCAATCTAGATCGAATTTGAAAACAGAAACTGCCAAATTTAGGCTTGACAATTATATAATACACATCATTTATCTGCTACCTTTTCATTTACAATGGGTGAGGTCAAGTTTTAGATAATCTTCCGATTACGCATTCTATCGACACAGGATAAGAAGTAGATAAGCGAAACTGGACCTCAACCAGTGATTAAATAATAAAAATGAAAAAAAAACAATTTGACTAAAAAAAGACTAGATTGACAAATTATGTGGACAACTCTTGTGTTATATTGAATCTTTTGCACTATGCATTTATGTAACTTTTCACTTGGGGTCGGTGGGCAAGTTTTGACTATGAAAAGTGGTTCATGGGTCAAAAAAGTTTGGGAACCACTGTTAGTAGAAAGGTTGGACAAGAGTAGCTGTACGGTTAGTCCCTGTTGTGACAGTCGCTGTTTTGAAACAATCGCTATTGTGAAGTCGCCTTTATGGAGCCGTGCCCGTATTTTCATGATCACTAATGTGCAGTGTAAGATTTCAGACAAAATAACTTCAACAACATTGCCACACTCTCTCATCTCCTTATCATAATCATGCCTGCCTCCCATATTTCCTTCATCAATCATCTACCGAAAGCAATTAAAAGGTAACACCCGTGATGTACAAACTGGTTATTCTTACAAAGCAAGGAAGTTCTCACAATTAAAAAAACAAAAACAATTGAGCACATCGTACCAAAACAGTAGTTTTGATTTCATTTGACTTCTCTACTCTCTGTTACATCTCCCTTGTGTTGACATATAAGGCAGAGACTAGGTTTGTCATTAAAGTTTTAAAAATACGTATACATTTTTTATTTATAAGTTTTAAAATTTAAGTTAAAATTTACATGAAAGTATTAAAAAAAATTTTTTTTTATTTTTCAAAAAATTTTAAGACTGTATATTCTACAGCATTTATTTATTTCAGATACGTGTTATGACATCCCCGTACAAGATTGTTGGACATCGGATTATGACATCTTGGTGGTCTACGATTGTCGTGAAATAGGCCCATATCTCCTTCACGTTGATATTTTCATTAAATTGATGGATTATTTTTCATTTAACAAAGGTCTGAGATTTTCTCTTGGCACATATGGTAACGAAGGGATTCAAGTAATAAAGTCTTTTGACGACAATGCTCCTGTTAATATGTATAGTTTAAGTAGGTTTACAGAATATGAATGTCCCAGTAGTGTTTACACCACAAGAGATATTTCAGATGACTAGGCAAGTACTTAGCAATAGCAATGGTAGACAAAAAGCGAAGAAAATGGCTCTTGTTATACTTAATAAAGAAGAGCGTAGCTTCACTACTGAAACAAGTTTTACAGATCAGCTTGACTTTCTACAATATCAAGAAATGGATATAAGGAGGCTATTTCTGATTATGGACAAAACAACTTTGAAGGTAGTGAAAAATATGTTTATTTTTACTCAGCGTGATGAACATCTTTATAAAATCATGAATCGTATCATTGGGTCCATTTGTAGCTCTTGTAGGCCTGATACTCTCTCATTGTCTTATACTTACTCAGGACAAACACATAAAAAATGTTATTTATTAATGAAGACGTTTTCTGTCGAGTCACATTATGTGGCAAACAAAGCATGCGAAAAAGAAATGTTCCGATTGCTTACTGTTCATTCTCAAGATGAAGTTTACTATCTTAGATCTGCTCTGCCTACTATACTGTTTAAACTAAACATTTATAAAGCTACATTTTTTACAAATCTAAAAGAATATTTGAATTATCCAAAAAGCTTTGAAGACTCGATAGCCAAAAATTATAAAACATTTAATTTGTATATTAAAAATATTGAATTTTGCATATTTTGGCGTTTCCAGAGGTCACCTTATATAAAGGAAACATTTTACGATCATTCTCAAATCCTAAATGGGTCAGTTATAAACAATGAGACAATGTTCCTCGATGAATTTTTCGAAGAAAATTGTAAAGACACACATAAAACCCTATACACCATGCCTCCTGGATCAAAAATTACAATAGACGAAAATAGAACTGATAAAAAACTCCAAGACAACATACTATTATGTGAATTCGACTTATCTAACAATATAAATCCTATTGGAATTTATGAACTTGGTTATGAAACAGTAGGAATCGAGCAAGTTACTTTGATACCCAAACATTACTTCCTTTTGTTACTAAAAGATATCTTTGCAAAAGACAATCATTTCAAAAAGGTTAAACAAATGAATTGCACTACGAATAGTGAGTCTACTTTGCTCTGTCAACATGTAATGATTTGCCATTCTCTAACAAATAACTCAAGAGATTTTTGTGACGGACCTGTTCAATATATTTATAAACATCGACTTGTGACAGAATACTTGAACTACTTCACATTTAGGTCATTTGGGTCAATAAAGGGTTTAAATGGTGTGAATAGTTTACAATCTCAACACACGGAAACTCAAAGTCAAAGATCCAGTATTAGTGGCTCAAAAAATGCGACAATATTACCAGACTACACATTTTCTGATGATGTTGAAGTTAAACATTGTAACTATGTTTTATCATCGGAAACTACTGAAAGTGCCTCCAACTTAACAGAAAAAAACTGCTTTCTACATCAAGATTCTACTTCCTGTTATAAATTGGCGTCTAAAAAAGACTGTAGCGACATAATTTGCCCCCCTAATTTCGTCAAATGCCCAGGTTCTAACTGTGCATATTTAGGGTACGCAGACTGGAAAATGTGTTCATCTCCGAATTATGTCAAAATTGTTGATAATGATACACCACTTTGTTTAGCGGAAGTTCAATCGGTTATCAAACGCACTTGCACAGATCTTAAGTTAACTTCCAGACAAGTCAACACCAAAGCAATAGATTGCGATTTTGATTGTGGTGAAGGTTTTACATGTTTGTCTCAGGGTATAATGGAAGATGATGAATCAGTTTATTTTCTGCATGTGTTTCATCAAACTGTAAAAATATTCAAGATATTAGATAGATATCGAATACAGGCAAACATGGTTACTTTATTAAATTTAATAGAACATTTCATGGTACGGGCTCCAAATTGTAATATTGGCGATATGCATCAATGGTTTAGAGAATGGGATATTTCTCAGCTTGTTATTTTAGATCTTAGTTTTAACAACCTAACAAGCAAAGACCTTCTATTTACATGTGCTATCAAAACACTCAGACATTTAAATGTTTCTAACAATCGGAATCTCACATTTCCTGCCAACGCTCGATTCCATAAGTTATTAGAAACAATTGATTTATCGTACACAAGTGTAGATAAGATTCCCCAAGCTGCATTTAAGGCGTCAATAAACTTAAAATATCTTTATCTAAGACAAACAAGGGTAACTGATATTTATTCAATAGGAGTCTCAGCTTTTTTCAGTTTAAATATTCTTGATTTAAGAGATATATTTTTACGAGATATAAAGTCAGATTTCTTTCAAGGTTTGTCCATTAATTCCTCTCTTTTCGTTAACGACTACAAATTGTGCTGTCCACAAGTAACGGGTCCAAACATTCCACAAGATAAGTGTTATTCCCCACCAGGTCCACTGTTATCTTCATGTAAAGATCTGATAGGTGACTCCAACAAGAGAATAGTTTTATGGTGTGTTGGTATTGTAGCTTTTATAGGAAATTTGTTTGTTGTAGTCTATAGACTAGTTTGGGACAGAGAGGTCTTAAAGAAAGCGTATGGAGTTTTTGTGACTTGTCTTGGTGTGTATGATTTAATTATTGGGATTTATCTACTCGTAGTGGCAGCAGCTGATAGTTATTTTAGAAGTCTTTATGTTTTGAACGATACAAGATGGAGATATGGAAACATTTGCAAGTTTGCTGGGTTTTTAGCAACATTTTCCAGCGAGTCATCTGCATTTTTCATATGTCTTATAACCATCGATAGATATTTAATAATGCGATACCCGTTTGGTGAGCACAGGATTTCTAACACTGATAAAATTAGAGCCGTAGTCATCACTTGGACTTTTAGCTTTCTTCTAGCATTGATTCCAACTTTTCCACTTGACTGGGATATTTACACTTCTAACAGCATGTGTTTGGCCTTGCCAATAAATAATATAGAACACGGTGGTTGGCTATATTCGTTTTGTGTGTTAATTCTTCTAAACTTCTTAACATTTTTGATCATTTTTATAGGTCAAATTTTAGTGTTCATTTGGTTTTCAAACAATAAAATGCCAAACAATTCTATGATATCCAACAGCAGATCTAATGATATTTCTATAGCCAAGAATCTTGCATTTGTTGCTATATCAGATTTTATGTGCTGGTTTCCTATTGCCATAATGGGTTTCATGTCTCTTGGTGGCTACATGTTTGGTAATGAAGCTTATTCTTGGTCTGCAGTGTTTGTTATTCCAGTTAACTCAGCATTGAATCCCATAATTTACACGCTTCCAGCACTTCAAAGGAAAATAGGTACCTCAATTTCTTTCTGCTAAAATGAAAACATTTTTTTTCTTAATTTCTCGTTTCAAAGAATTATCTTTTTATTGTTGTAAAAATAATATATAATATTACGAGTACATATTTTACATTCAAACACCAACGTTTTATTTACTAATTTATTTTTTTTAAAACAGAAATTGAACAAACGATGGTTTTATTCTCTTTTTTGTGGAAAGTTTTATATGCAGGCAAACAGAAAGTGTTTTATTTTAAAATTTGACTTAGTTTTATTAGCATATCTTTGAATGGAGATTTATTCACAAAAATTAGCAAGGTAAATATTTATTTATGACATTCTGAAACCTATGCTAGATTGACTTATTTATTTTATTATGGTCTTTGGGAACGGGAATTAAACATTTAATAAATAAATCATTTTAGTTATTTTACTTTCTACAAGGATTTGGCCAGATAGTGAATATTTCTTTCATTTTATTATTCCACAGTAGTTTATCTCATTCAAATATGTATTACATATTGCTTCTAAAGTTTACAATAACAGAGTGCAACATATTTAAATCAGGCGAATTATAAGTGACTTTGGAATATGCTAATTGATTTCTTAAAATAGTTACTTTTCTTCTAAAAGTGATGGTCGAGTGGCAGCGCACTGGACTGTCGTACCGATGGTCACGGGTTCGAAACCGTGTGAAGGCAAGGGTTTGTTCCCGGGGCCTAGGGCGTCCCTGAGTCACCCCGCTCTGAATGGGTACCTAACACTACATGTAGTTAGGCGGCTGGGTAATGCGTGGAACCCACAAAGCCGTGGCCTGTGAATGCTGCATCACTTGCCAACAGATCATCTGTCATGGTCTGTGGACGCAACTATCTTCTGCATAGAAGGAGCGTCTGTATAGATAAGATAAAATAAGATAAATCAATGTTATATACATCAAACATATTTTACCTTTAGAAGTTTCCTATTTTGAAATATTTAACCACAATTTATATGCCATAGAATGTATATATATTATTATATATATATAAATTAAAGTGTTTATGTATGTATACATGTCTTTTATAGCTGATCCCCATAAAGTTTAGGAGATTGTTGAGTACCCTTCCGGGATGGTAACTGGCACACATTTTAGGATATTGTTGAGTACCCTTCCGGGATTGTACCTGGCACACATTTTTTTGAATATTGACACAATATATGAGCTATATAAAATTTGTTTAAACGTTAGCTACTTAGAAAATGATGGGATCCTGGCCAAATTTGGTACACATAAACTTGATAGCCCATATTAAAATACTTTAGGGCATTGAACTCCTAATTTCCATTCCTTCGGGGCAGTAGCCCAAAAACGTTGTTTTCTTAAACGTTTAAAACTTTATGCCCATTATAATTTTACATGATCTTTTAAATTAATCACAAAAATATGTATTATGATCCCAATTGAAATAAACAGGTATTTCGAAATTCAAAATTTTTTCCGATTTGACCCGGTGGCCCTGCATGTTGTTTTTTCTTATATGAGCTATATAAAAATGAGTTTAAGCATTAGCTACTTAGAAAATTAATGGCTCTTGGCCAAAATGGTACATTTAAACTTGATAGCCCATATTAAATTATTATAGGGCATTGACTTCTTAATTTCCATTCCTTCGGGGCTTTTCGCAAACGTTTAAGACTTAATTCCCATTATGATTTTACACGATCTTTATAACTATTGACAAATATATGCATGAAATATACAGATATTTCAAAATTCAAATATTACGTGATTGGGCTTGGAGGCCCCTAATGCCGTTATTTGCTTACATAAAATATATACAAAATTTTAAAGTGTCAGCTACTGTAAAAATGAATGGATCTTGACCAAACTTGATGTTTAAATAGTCCTACAATGTGGGGTCGTAAATATATACGTGACGGCCTTTGTTGTCAAATTTGCAAGAAAAAACTGTTTGTTAAATTTAATTACTACCCTTAAATTTATGCGTCAATTCGACGAGGAAAGAAATTCGGTAAACGAAAATAACCCATGAGTAAAGAAATTAGAAGTTAAAAAATAATATCTATATATATAATTCTCTTCATGGGACCATGCCAGGCAAGTAAGCAGCAAAAATATGTGCAACCGAGCATGACGAATGACCCTCTCTCGGGTCAACTAAACACAATTCTCTTCGTGGTCGGACCCTGCGAGGCAACAAGACGCTGCATTTGCAACAGAGCGTGACGAATGACCGTCGCTCGGGTCAACTAACCACTGTTGGCACGCGTGGTGGTGGGATGAAATGGAAAAAAGGGGGGTGTGGGAGTGGCTAGCAACAATGCACTTGCGTTTACTTGCATTGTCTTTCACAGTAAATGTGAAATTCGTAGTGTACTGGTTAGCATGTCCGCCTCATACGTCGATGGTCCTTGGTTCAAGCCCCAGCGAAAACATTGTTTTTTTTAATTTTTAAAAATGTCTGTTTTTGCCCGTTCTTTTACCCCTTTATTGCCAACACTAGCTGATTTAGTTACGGGTGAAGACTTCCTGAAAGACACAGTTGTCAAAATGGGATGTGTTTGGGAAAACGACTGTGAGCGAATGAAAAGAAATAACTCTGGAGAGACCCGCGGCGTAGCATACGCCGCAGACTTGCTCATAATAGACAGTGCAAAAAATGGATTGGGGGGGGGTGAGAGTACAGACACAAACAGCAGCACCAAGTAAGGAAAGAATAGCGAGTAAACATGGAGACAAGCACACTGAGGTTGTTGTTACCCGCCTCCCAATTAATACACCATCCCTTAAACATAAACTGTGATTGGCCGACCCTAGCGAGGGTTAGTCATGTTTAGGGTTGTTAGTTGCGTGTTGTTGTTTTTTGTTGGTTTTTTAAAACCGATTATCGATTATGTAGCTCTGATTTTAAACCAATTATCGTTTTATAGCTGACTTCATAGAAGTTAGGGGTGTACCGAATTTCGCCTGCAAACGTCTCGAAACCAAAAATGAGTTGGCAGTCCCCCCCCCCAGCCAACCTACACACGCGTTGTTTATTTTCTTCGTGCTGTAGTTTGTGTCCGTTATTACTCCACTTTCTTTGCACTCTCCATGGGCAAGTCTGCGGCGTATGCTACGCCGCGGGGCGTCCAGTTTTTATAAATTTTCTAGTATGTACAATTAATTATAAAGATATTTACAATCTAAACGAAGCGCGTTTCAAGTTTATAAAGATTTGATATTTCCTTAATATATATTTTATCGTTATTCTTAACTCAATTAATTTAGTGCCCCTTTCTATACTAATAAAATCCTAAGGCCTCTCTCACTTATGGTCCAATTTACCACATGATTAAAAGTCATCAGATTTTAAGATGTATGCTTTTCACTTTAATCATAAAGTTAAGCACCACTGAACTAAAATAATATTAAGTAAACTCGTTTTCTCCTTTAAATAGCTAAATTAATACAATGTAATGATTGGTCACCGTACTTATGGATATAACTGTACCAAACATAGTTCACAAGAACCTAATAAATCATTTGAAATAGTTCATCGCCTTGAACTTATTATTTCCACTTTTTTCTGTCCATGATACAAAAATCATTTTTTAAAAAAATCTTTGTTTTAAGCGATTAGATCAATATTAAATATAGTTTGAAAATACATTATATAATTTCTGGAAACAAAATCAGGAAAAAGGGGCGGTTGTAAAAAAAAAGTTGGCGTTATGATATAATTTACAAAATGTAATGTCTTATTGGAAAATATCTGGAAATAGGACCATTTTGGTGAATAGTGACACTAAAGAACAAAAGACTTATAAAAGTAGTCTTGATATATTTTTATTTGGTTTTAAAGAATTTTTTTTTGTCATTCTTCCTTTAAATAAATTTTAACAGCATATTAAAGACTACATGTGTTTTATTCCGTGTTTTTTAATCCCTTGCTACGTTGGATTTGAAGCAATGAGAAATGTTTGTATGCAGTATTTTAAATTAAATTAAAGCTCTATTGAATTGTTTTTTATTTTCAAAGCACTCTTTATATATTTGTCTCAAAAATAGAGAATTATATTTTTCCTGTGTATAATTCTGATAAAACTCAAAGTTGCATTCTCAATAGTAAGCTCAGAACAAAATTTAGTTACATTATAACGTTAAGGTCGAACTTAAATCGTCGCTTAACATAACAAATAATCCTTTGTATATTTTCAACTACGTTATAAAACTTTAGAGGACAGTACACTCCCGCTTCAGAAGCACGGGTATATTTCTAGTTACTCTATGAAATACATAACATAAAATCAAAGAGGACACTTTGATTAATTTTCGTTGAATTTCTAAAAGCGAGAAAACTTTCAATTCCACATTAAAATTCTGAAAGAGAAATGCTAAGTTATGGTATTTTTTTTATTGTTGTTCTAGATTCATCATTATCATTAATCATTGACTTCATAGAATTAAGTTGTTTATTTTAGAATCGTGACTTCATAGAATTAAAATACAAAATACACAAACAAATTGTACAATGAAAACAATAAATTTAGCTTTATTATTAGACTGACATGACAGTAAACGTTTCGGCTAATGCCTTCATCAGTACAACATAAAATACATTCTTACAATACTTACATAAGTTATAATAAGATTCTTAAAACATATTGTACTTTAAAATATTTATGCTAAATAAAAGAAAGGAAAAACAAAAACAAACATGGACACAGGATATTATATAGTAAAAAGGGGGAAGCATCCAAAGTTACAGTAAAAACCACAACGGGAACAAGATTCTGCAGTTAAGTAAAATTATGAATTTGGTTAATTCCATATGGAGCCAACGTACCAAATCTTTTTATGAGTCTATTCATAGAATTACTTTGTTTATTTTAGAATCGCTAATACAGTAGATTTATGTTGATTCGTGTTGTCTTTAATATAATTTTAAATTAATAAATCCTTTTTTTTTAAAATCTGAGTGTTTTTAAATCGTTATAACATATTAATAAACAAAAAGCCTGATTTAAGATGAACAGTTCCCCAAGTTATGCATCTTCAAAGTATTTGTATGCCCCATATCTTAAATTGTCTGTATTTCCTGAGGTGAAAAAAGAAGATCAAAGGCATCTCTCTACTAATAAAGCTAATGTTATTTTGTTTCATTCGTCACAGTTAAGTGCTGACAAGGCGGGATCTAATTTTGTAAAAACTGACAGAACATTTCGAAGATATTTAATTAGACAGTTATGGTTTGTATTGATATGCCATTCAGAATTCGACTGCGATACACCTTTCAAATAAAATAAAATTTACACAAACAAGTTGTTTGCTTAAAACAAAACAATTTGGCTTTATTAATTGACAAATAAATATGACACATTTAGAAAAATGCCTTCATCAGTACAAATGTATAAACACAAGTTAAATTTTACCATTATATATTACCTGCTATACCATTGGAAAAAGTAATTAATTAGAGCTGAAAACAGAGCGACGAAAAGAAGAAAGATGGGCACATTTACATACCGAAATAAGAAAAACCCGTAAAAAAACCAAGTTTTTGACTATAAATCCTTTATGTACGAGAAGTAACTAAAAGAATGTTCATTATAATACGCAGCGCCAGACCATCCAGAAATACAAAATTGCAGTTGTGTCGTAAAACATGTTTAATATAATGCGCACCGATCAGGAATCTAATATATAATCGCCCTAAGTATGCGTGTGTCTCCCCGTTCAAAGGCGCGCGAAAAGGTGCTCGAAAGGCGCGAAAAAAAGGTGCGCAAAAAAGGCGCGCAAAATTATTATAAATAAATTAAAAATGTTCGCCGTAAAAAAGATATTATATGACGGCATTGTTTTAGCTAGAACGTCAATTACCGAAACAACGCACGAACCTGTGACGTCAGCATTTGTGTACACACAAACACACATTTGTGTTGAGTCTAACATCGGCCACCAGCCTGTGTGTGTCTCCGTTATAAATCATGTTAGTCACCACCAACCGGTTGATGTCGGTGTGTCGGTCTTCGGTTCTTGACCCACTGCCAACTGCATTGCTGCGCCGCATTCAAGGTACGACACCGTTCTCCTACGCCTGTACCAATCGTCAATGTCACGTTCACATTGATTTATTATTTCTTCTTCAACTCCACAAATTTTCAAACCTTCGCGTGTTGCCACGAGACAAATATGCCTCGAAAAAAGAACATTCAATGAAGCCGAAATTTCCGATAGAAAACGTCGCAGAAACGAACATAACAGGAATCGAAGAAGAACAGAAACACACGAGGAGGCATCCTGGCGACGTGTAACGCGAAACCAACGCGAAAGCATTTTTGGGTTCCACATGCACAAGCAGTCTCATGCAATTATCAGACTCCAAGTTCATCTCCTTGGCGAGCAATCAGTAGTTTTTATTACTGATAACGTTGAGGCTGCAGCACAGAACGCAGCTTCGAGAGACACTACTTTAACGGCATGGTTCAAACTAAATCAACAATACCAGATGGCTACAGGTATACTATACTATACATACTGACATACCTGAACATTATGTTTTTCACGAGAGGACCAGAACATGGCAGAGAAGGCAAAGGGATGCTGACAGAATAATTGGTCGTATGTACTCTGTCAGTTTAGTGTCAGACATTCAGCGCTTTTGCTTGCGCTTACTTCTCCTTCATGTGCCAGGTGCAACTTCCTTTGAGGACCTTCGGACCGTCCATGGTATTACATATCCAACATTCAAGGAAGCTACACAACACCGAGGCCTCTTCAATGACAAGCAGGTCTGGGATGTGACGTTACATGATGCAGTTGCCGAAAAGTGACCTGCTCTCCTACGGGAATTATTTGCACATATGTGCCTGCTCGCATCTCCTTCAAATATTCCACAATTGTTCCAGAAATATAAAGAATACTTTTATGAAGATTTTACGTTGCAGTTTCATCACGAAGTGAATTGCAAACACTACCTCAATTTGGCCCTTACTGATATTCAATTGATCTTTATTGCTAATAGGAAAACCTGCGAGAATTTAGGTTTACAAGTTCCACCAAGTCACGTGGAAGACATACATGACAGCGTTTTTGATCCGGTCCTACAGCTCAGCAAAGCAACAGACATGGTACGGAGTCTCAAGGAACAGCAGAGACACGCATTTGATGAAATTATCACAGCCGCAGGCAATGATCATCTTCCTCATAGATGTTACTTTCTTGACGGACCTGGTGGCAGTGGTAAAACATATTTCTACACAACCTTGCTTGCATCCTTTAGAGTGGAACAGAAGATTGCTTTAGCTACTGCATCAACTGGAATCGCGGCCAATTTACTGTAAAGTGGTCGAACGTATCATTCCCAATTTCAACTTCCCGTCCCAATTATCGACACCTCAACCTCCAGAATGAGAATGACCTCCTCCGATGCTGACATTCTCCGAAGAGCCACAATAATCATTTGGGATGAATCCACGATGGTCTCTAAGGATGCATTGAAATGCGTGAATAAACTCTTACAAGATATCATGCAAAATGACAAACCTTTCGGAGGAAAAACCATTCTCTTGGGTGGGGACTTCAGACAAACCTTGCCCGTTGTTGCTCATGGAACCAGGTCCGCCATTGTCGAAGCGAGTATTAAGTTTACCGATCTTTGGTCTAAATTTACAATTCTCACATTGACAAGTAATGTGCGATCTATTGATCCAGAATTTACGTCTTGGTTAATTGAGCTACGCAATGGAACATTAACTAATGAACATGGATTGAACGAGAATATGTTTGAAGTTCCAGCCCATATGGTCTGCACAGGATCTATTGTTTCTGAAATATTCGGTGAACGAATTCTAGCCAGAGATGCGGAAGAATTTGCAAATAAGGCTATTCTCTGCCCTACAAATGCCGATGTGGACCTTATCAATAGTCAGGTTCTGCATTTACTTGAAGGAGAACCCAGGACATACTTAAGTTCCGACTCCATCGACGACTGCACGCCAGATGATGAAAATAATTATCCCCTGGAATTTCTACATCAATTTGCACCTTCGGTAATGCCGCTTCCTCAATTAACAATAAAAGTTGGAGCAATTATAATTCTTCTTCGCAATTTGAACACTACATGGCACGAGGTCTATGCAACGGCACCAGATTGGTGTTTAGGGACCTCAAACCCAACCTCATCATAGCTGAACTTCTGTCCGGAAGTGACAAAGGTCGCACTCTATTCATTCCACGCGTGGACATTGCCCCGACAACCACATACTTGCCTTTCATTCTACGGAGAAGGCAATTCCCTGTGAAGTTAGCTTTCGCAATGACCATAAACAAATCGCAGGGCCAGACACTGGATAAGGTCCGTATCTACCTACCACAACTTGTGTTTAGCCATAGACAATTATACGTTGCTTTCTCCCGTGTACGCAGATCAGCAGATGTCAAGGTCCATGTGGCAGATGGTCCTAAACAAGGGAAACTGCTCCACGACAGCTCCACCTGCTACACTAAAAATGTGGTGTACAAGGAGATCTTTCATATTTAGCTGTTCATATCGTATTGTGTTCATGGCAATAAAAGATAAAAGTTCTTTTCTATTTGAGTATTTCGTACATCTCTTTGTTATTTATTTTCATATCGTATTGTGTTCATGGCAATATAGGCCAAATGTTATTTTCTATTACAGTAATTCATACATTTCTTTGTTATTTCTGTTCATATATCGCATTCTGTTCATGGCGATGAAGGCCATGTGATTTTTTCTATTGCAGTATTTGGTATAGTTCTTTGTTATCCCTTCTGTGGGATTTCGTTCTGCCAGCTTCAGCAGGCTTTTGAACTAGTCTAATATATAATCGCCCTAAGTATGCGTGTGTCTCCCCGTTCAAAGGCGCGCGAAAAGGTACTCGAAAGGCGCGCAAAAAAGGCGCGCAAAAAAGGCGCGCAAAATTATTATAAATAAATTAAAAATGTTCGCCGTACAAAAAATATTATATGACGGCATTGCTTTAGCTAGAACGTCAATTACAGAAACAACGCACGAACCTGTGACGTCAGCATTTGTGTACACACAAACACACATTTGTGTTGAGTCTAGCATCGGCCACCAGCCTATGCGTGTGTGTGTCTCGGTTATAAATCATTATGTAAGTCACCACCAACCGGTTCATGTCGGTGTGTCGGTCTTCGGTTCTTGACCCACTGCCAACTGCATTGCTGCGCCACATTCTAGGTACGACACCGTTCTCCTACGCCTGTACCCATCGTCAATGTCACGTTCGCATTGCTTTATTATTTCTTCTTCAACTCCACAAATTTACAAGCCTTCGCGTGTTGCCACGAGACAAATATGCCTCGAAAAAAGAACATTCGATGAAGCCGAAATTACCGATAGAAAACGTCGCAGAAACGAACATAACAGGAATCGAAGAAGAACAGAAACACACGAGGAGGCATCCCGGCGACGAGTAACGCGAAACCAACGCGAAAGCCTTTTTGGGTTCCACATGCACAAGCAGTCTCATGCAATTATCAGACTCCAAGTTCATCTCCTTGGCGAGCAATCAGTAGTTTTTATTACTGATAACGTTGAGGCTGCAGCACAGAACGCAGCTTCGAGAGACACTACTTTAACGGCATGGTTCAAACTAAATCAACAATACCAGATGGCTACAGGTATACTATACTATACACACTGACATACCTGAACATTATGTTTTTCACGAGAGGACCAGAACATGGCAGAGAAGGCAAAGGGATGCTGACAGAATAATTGGTCGTATGTACTCTGTCAGTTTAGTGTCAGACATTCAGCGCTTCTGCTTGCGCTTACTTCTCCTTCATGTGCCAGGTGCAATTTCCTTTGAGGACCTTCGGACCATCCATGGTATTACATATCCAACATTCAAGGAAGCTGCACAACACCGAGGCCTCTTCAATGACAAGCAGGTCTGGGATATGACGTTACATGATGCAGTTGCCGAAAAGAGACCCGCTCTCCTACGGGAATTATTTGCACATATGTGCCTGCTCGCATCTCCTTCAAATATTCCACAATTGTTCCAGAAATATAAAGAATACTTTTATGAAGATTTTACGTTGCAGTTTCATCACGAAGTGAAATGCAAACACTGCCTCAATTTGGCCCTTACTGATATTCAATTGATCTTTATTGCTAATAGGAAAACCTGCGAGAATTTAGGTTTACCAGTTCCACCAAGTCACGTGGAAGACATACATGACAGCGTTTTTGATCCGGTCCAACAGCTCAGCAAAGCAACAGACATGGTACGGGGTCTCAAGAAACAGCAGAGTCTCGGATTTGATGAAATTATCACAGCCGCAGGCAATGATCATCTTCCTCATAGGTGTTACTTTCTTGACGGACCTGGTGGCAGTGGTAAAACATATTTGTACACAACCTTGCTTGCATCCTTTAGAGTGGAACAGAAGATTGCTTTAGCTACTGCATCAACTGGAATCGCGGCCAATTTACTGTAAAGTGGTCGAACGTATCATTCCCAATTTCAACTTCCCGTCCCAATTATCGACACCTCAACCTCCAGAATGAGAATGACCTCCTCCGATGCTGACATTCTCCGAAGATCCACAATAATCATTTTGGATGAATCCACGATTGTCTCTAAGGACGCATTTGAAATGCGTGAATAAACTCTTACAAGATATCATGCAAAATGACAAACCTTTTAGAGGAAAAACCATTCTCTTGGGTGGGGACTTCAGACAAACCTTGCCCGTTGTTGCTCATGGAACCAGGTCCGCCATTGTCGAAGCGAGTATTAAGTTTACCGATCTTTGGTCTAAATTTACAATTCTCACATTGACAAGTAATGTGCGATCTATTGATCCAGAATTTACGTCTTGGTTAATTGAGCTACGCAATGGAACATTAACTAATGAACATGGATTGAACGAGAATATGTTTGAAGTTCCAGCCCATATGGTCTGCACAGGATCTATTGTTTCTGAAATATTCGGTGAACGACTTCTAGCCAGAGAGAGATGCGGAAGAATTTGCAAATAAGGCTATTCTCTGCCCTACAAATGCCGATGTGGACCTTATCAATAGTCAGGTTCTGCATTTACTTGAAGGAGAACCCATGACATACTTAAGTTCCGACTCCATCGACGACTGCAAGCCAGATGATGAAAACAATTATCCCGTGGAATTTCTACATCAATTGGCACCTTCGGTAATGCCGCTTCATCAATTCACAATAAAAGTCGGAGCAATTATAATTCTTCTTCGTAATTTGAACACTCAACGAGGTCTATGCAACGGCACCAGATTGGTGTTTAGGGACCTCAAACCCAACCTCATCATAGCTGAACTTCTGTCCGGAAGTGACAAAGGTCGCACTCTATTCATTCCACGCGTGGACATTGCCCCGACAACCACATACTTGCCTTTCATTCTACGGAGAAGGCAATTCCCTGTGAAGTTAGCTTTCGCAATGACCATAAACAAATCGCAGGGCCAGACACTGGATAAGGTCGGTATCTACCTACCACAACCTGTGTTTAGCCATAGGCAATTATACGTTGCTTTCTCCCGTGTACGCAGAACAGCAGATGTCAAGGACCATGTGGCAGATGGTCCTAAACAAGGGAAACTGCTCCACGACAGCTCCACCAGCTACACTAAAAATGTGGTGTACAAGGAGATCTTTCATATTTAGCTGTTCATATCGTATTGTGTTCATGGCAATAAAAGATAAAAGTTCTTTTCTATTTGAGTAATTCGTACATCTCTTTGTTATTTATTTTCATATCGTATTGTGTTCATGGCAATATAGGTCAAATGTTATTTTCTATTACAGTAATTCATACATTTCTTTGTTATTTCTTTTCATATATCGTATTCTGTTCATGGCGATAAAGGCCACGTGGTTTTTTCTATTGCAGTATTTGGTAAAGTTCTTTGTTATCCCTTCTGTTGGATTTCGTTCTGCCAGCTTCAGCAGGCTTTTGAACTAGTATGTTTATAAAAAGAGTTGTCAATAAAATACGCACCTTATTGCGCGACAGAAAGGTTGTTCAATATAATACGCACCGCAACGCTAAAAAAATATCATGATACATAGGAATTAATAAAATAATCTAAAAAATCAATAAGTTAATTACGGTACATGCGATCGATCTGAAGTTTTGATACATCGTTTTTATCATCGGTACAAAACTGCCTGCAAAATTTCAGCTCGCTATCTTGCGAGCAAGTGGGTTAAAATCGATCAAAAGTTTTGGCGACAAGGGCGGTCGGTCGGTCGGTCGGTCGGCCGCAGACACCACGAGTTAATATAAAGGATTTAAAAACAGGATAAAAAGGAGAAAGGAAGTATTTAAAGATGCGGGTAAAAAAAAATTATACCGTTTCTTTAAATTGTAAATTTTCTTCAAATCATATGACGTCAACATAGGAACCATTTTGTTTATTGGAGGTACTTTATCGAGACAGACAGCATTAATTTTCCCTTTGATTAATTTCAACTAAAAGAGGGTTTCACTTGCGCAAGTCGCAAAATGATTTAGTCCTTTCTTTTCAATAAATGTAAAAAGAAATTAAGTAGGTAAGATAAGTTGTTTCCTGTTTGATCATTACAATATAAATATACAGGCCCTAATTATTTAACAGTGTTAATCATAAAGAGATTTTAAATATTGCAGTTACTTGCGTTATATTTGCTAGAAATTACGACAATAGATCAATGTATTTAAAATATATTAATAAAACGGTATTGAATTTTAAAAAAAAGAACCCAAATGTAATGATGTAAAAATATTGAACTTAAAAAAAGCTGTGTCTTATGTCGAGAACATTATTAACAAAATTTAAATTTGAGTTAAAAAAAAAGTAAAGGATTTTAAAAAAAAACGCGCTTTTATTCCAATGCACTTAAAAGGACAAAATAAATTTTCAGATGTTTACAAAAATAAAAATACAATATTATGGGTCATTTTGTGTACATGTTTTGCAGAACAGAATTACCATGAAACATCCTCCAAAGAACAACAAAGGCAAAAGAAACAATTGTTTGTATTCACAACGGTTTGTTTTCTACATGACATTGTTCATTTATTATTACCACGATAATCACATTGTATAAGCGACAGGCATTTTATATTTTTGCAAATTTAATTTGACTGATCAGGTCTTTATCCATGTGATCTAGGTCGTTTGTTTATAAGAATACGATCCTGTGAAACTTTAAGCAGGGATTTCAGGAACCTTTTTTATAAGGGGCAAAGACATTGCATGGTAGTATGTTTTTTGGAAATAAATACAATAAATAACAATGATTATAAAAAATGATGAATACATAAATAAGAAAAAATATTTTCTTACTATATATATGTAAATTATGTGTGTTTATATTAACATTGAATTGTAAGCCTATGTATAATGAGTCTTTAAAATGACTATATTAAAATATGCTTCTTGATGGAGATAGTAAAATAAAGAAGTAATCTAAAAAATAAAACAAACTTCAAATATTGGTTAGCAAATTTGTGTTTCTTCATATTATAAAACATAATTTTTCAATATTGTATTCGAAAAATGAATTTAAAATTTAGAAACACGTTTACAATTCCAGAAAAATATTGTTTATCTTATTTCTCGCAAGTAAACAAATTAGTAACATAAAAATTAGTGAAATAAACAATATAAAAGCCCATGTCACTGACTCCGTAACGCTGAGGGACATAATACAACAGTCCATAGCAGCTTAAAAAGCGTGTAGTGTTTCTCGCCGTAAAATGTGATGTGACGTCTATTTTAGAGCTTATATTTAAATTGTGGAAAAGGGAACGATGTAAAAAGAGGATTTGAGGATTTATAATTATAAAATACTTTGTGTACATTTCACGAAGTTTAATATTTCGTATTTATCAAACAATGATAAGTTATTTGGGTTTTTGAAAAAAGAGGGCGCTATAGGCGCCCTACAACCCCTGGTTGGTTATTAATAAAAAAAACCTTTATTTTTCTGGGATAAAAACTTTCTCTTAAAATTGAAGAGTAATAATTTTTATTGAAATCAAGAACTCATAATGAAAATATACGTAAATCAAGACGTTTTCGGATAAATGAAAAAAGTTATTGAAAAAAACAATTCTTAAAGATTAATTTGAATTACTTGTATTTAAGAACAAGCGAAACATATATTGCTTTCTGTAGAGTAGACTACTTAGAAATACATTAGTAGCACATAAAAATAAATCTGAATTTATTATTATCATCAGTCCAGTGATCGCTGCGGCCATTGGGGGGGGGGAGACCATGGACACGTCAACCGACAACAATCTCCATATTCGCCTATCTTAAGCGGCGACCAGTAATTCATTCAACCTCAGCTCTGTCCAATCGTTTATGCTGTCAAGTTAATTTTTCCACTGTCGACCTCTTCGCCGGCCCATTTTTATTGTTCCTTGAAGGATGATTTTTTAAGGCTATCATGTCGCACATGACCGAACCATGCCAGTTTGCGTCTCCTACAAGGACTATAATGTTTTCTTGATGGCCCACAAAGGAGTTTTTTCTGTCCCAGGCATACTCTCTAGTCTTGTGTTCTAGATAAAAGATCTGGAGAATTTTTCGCATGCATTTGATTTCAAATGCATGCAGATTTTTTCATTGGTTGCCAGTCGTGTCCAGGTCTCACATCTATACATGACAATGGTTTTAACGAGAGATAGTCTGAGCTATTATAATCAATGCTAACTTTTTTATATATAAACTTAACTTTCTCCACATAATAAAAAGAAATTACAATAAGCATGGAATTGGGTTTATATTTAATAACACATTTAAAAGAAACACTACACTAAGATTGTGATGCAATCTGGTAATTATTTTAACAATTGCTGACTTTGTTAACAGATAAAATTATTTTTTAAAATTAACAATTCACTATATTTGTTACAGATTTTTCATAACAGTATTGACAGTAATATTTTTGAAAACCTGGGTTGTTATATCAACCCTGAGAAAATGCTAAGACAGCATTAAAGGTCAGCAGCTAAGAATTACAAATAAATGACTTCAAAATTTTAATTTATTAAATCCATTATATTAACTTCACCGGCGTCTCTCTCTCTGTCTCTCTGCCTGTCTTGGGCGGGCAGAAAAACAAAAGTAAATAATGACCCACTTGCCATAATCCGATCGAGCTGAAATTTGGCACACGCATCCGTCTCACCTAACAATGCATTGTATCAAAATTTCAGATCGATCGAACGTATCGTAATTAAATTAATGCATTTTTAGTTTATCCATATATAACGTATGTAATTCAAATTCACTGTTTGTAATTGTTTTTTTTCCACGTGAAAGTTTTACTTGACGCGTTGAGGCGACCCATCGAAGTACCAGGGTGCTTTTGTTTACATTTTACGTGTAACGCTGAGCTCGGTCAAGCGAATCGGTGACCAGACTTTTCCCCCCTCCCCCCCACCCCAGGGTTATGAAGCAAAGTTGAGTTAAGACAGATTCAGTCTGTAAATGTTTGTCGTGTTTGAAAATAATCAATACTGTTAGTTATGTCTCATATATAAGAGATTTATAGTCAAAAACTTTGTTTTTACGGTTTTTTTTATTTTAGGTATTACGTTTTTGTTCAAATTAAATGTTTAAAGATGGTCATACAGCTAATACTCTAAGTTTAATGCTTATCGCCATAAATCATTACCATGTGTCGAAGCGCACAGAATAATACCTATTGAAGTAATAAAACAACCAGTAAATAGAAAAACCCATAAAAACAAAGTTTTTGCCTATAAATCCTTAATATACGAGACCAAACTAAAAAGAATGTTCATTATAATACGCAGCGCAAGACAATCCAAAAATCAAAAATGTTAGTTATTTCTCGTAAAACATGTTTAAAAAATGCGCAGTGATCGGGAATATATTTTTGAAAAGAATCGTCAATATAATACGCACCGCACCATGCGACAGGAAAACATTAAGAAGGTTGTTCAATATAATACACACCGCGACACTCTAGCAGAAACATAACATACTACATAAAGTTAAATAGAGACAATCTAAAAATTCATTAATTTAATTACAGTAAAATCGATTGATCTGAAATTTTAATAGATCATATTTATCATTGGCACGAGTCTGCCTGCAAAATTTCAGCTCGCTAGCATACGAGGAAGTTAGTTAAAAATCGATCCAAGTTTTTTCGGTATTCAAGACATCAAGCAAGGCATCGAGCAGACTAAACGAGTTAATATAAAAGATTTAAAAGAAAGTTTTTGACAATAAATCCTGTATTTACGAGACATAACTAAAAGTATGTTCATTATAATACGCATCGCACGACAATCCAAATTTTTTGTTGATTCAGTGTTGGGGAGAAGACCTGACTTTGTTGGGGAGTGGACCTGACTTTGTTGGGAAGTAGACCTGACTTTGTTGGAGAGAAGACCTGACTTTGTTGGGGAGTGGACCTGGCTTTGTTGGGAAGTAGACATGCCTTTGATGGGAAGTAGAACTGACTTTGATGGGAAGTAGATCTGACTTTGTTGGGAAGTAGACCTGACTTTGTTTGGGTGTGGACGCAAAGGAAAGGTGTTCACCTGTTGATTAAAATTGGGTCATTTCTCCCAGAGGCGTTTCACCTGAACACAAAAAAAAGCAAGTAAAACAAACAGCGTCATTATTTTTTTAATATTTATTCAAACAACAACGTATAAGGTCCAGTTTGAATATTTCATTAATAGTCGATCACATTTGCAATGACATTAATATCATAATAAAGTGAATTAATTTAATAAGTAATCACAATCAAATCTGAGTTGATTCTTCGAGGTGTCAAGGGGCCGTCCATAATTAACGTCACGCAATTTTGGCAAATTTTTCACCACCCCCCCTCCTCACGCGTCGTCACAAAAAGTCCAATAATACGTCACAAATCTTTGACCCCCCCCAACAAAAAAACAACAAAAACACCCATATTTTCTGTATGAAAATAAATATGTCTCAAATCACTTTTTTGGCAATTAAGTATTTGTTTAGTGTAGGTCTACGTTGTAATATCGTAGCACGCGTGAAGCTATGTAAAACGGCATTAAATAAAATGTAAGCCAGTGCTTCTCCCATTTTTTCGTATAAGACGACCGGTCGTAATTTTCCATTTCACTAGGTACCGGTGCATTGTTTTCCCATTTTGACGTGATTTAACTGTACAGACGTGATAGCAAAACGAGCCCCTACATGGTTTAAAGCCCTATAAAATTACGTATGAATTCGGCTTGTTTTATATAATATCTTTAAAAATAAATTGTTTAGTTGCCAAGGCATAGCAAGAAATCGATCGAACAAAGCAGCGGTGATGTCAAATACCATTTGATGTGATTAACCTTCGCGATTAAGCTTGCGAATGTGACTATTGATATTTCAAGGGTCATTTCATTGCTGATAGCCCTAGAATATATAGATACAGAACGATCCCTCAAATTGATTTCGAACTTATAATGACAGTTTTCCTGCGAAGTATATGCACATCAAAGGCATTTGATCTAAAATTACCACATTGATCTCATGTTTTCTAAAAATGATTTGGTATGTGCTGGAAGAGGAATATGGCGAGTACTGTTCAAACCCTACATTTGTACGGGAAAGTAGGGTGTCATCTTGTGCGTCGCAAAATACAGTAATTCCTGCAAGCTGGAGACTTAAAAATACTATGACATTAATAAAATATCCAATAGTATCATACCTTTTTACTCCGAAGGTCACGAGTGTGGTTTTGGTTTGTTGTTGTTTCAATTTTATTTCCACGTACTTCACACAAGAGTTGTAAACATAATGTCACCAAGGGACGAGACTTTTTTAAATTGTTGCCTTCTCTTGTGGAATTTATAAACTAATGAAATATATATGGCTACCGCTATCGGTCCGTTTAACCTGAGGGGTCGGTGAACAGTGGTAAATTATCTCATTTGGGGTAAAAAGGGAACTTGGGGGTTATGCTGAGACATTGTTGGCAAACAAAATTCGGTAGAATCCGCTCCTTTTGGGTTAACAATAATGATGTTAACATAAACTTTTATAATTTTAACTTTTAGGTATCCGGTTGAACCTGTTCGTTTTTAAAAAAAACAAAAAAACGTTTAACCAGCTTTAAAACAACAACAACAACAAAAAAAAACAACGAACTTAAGATTATATATTTTTTAAAAATACATACAAATTAACCATTGACTATTAATCATCACGGTTAACCTCTTTGTTTAGAAATTTTTTTTATTTAAAAAAGATATTTTAAAATTTATTTATAAAAAATCCCTCAATTGACTGATGGGCATCCCGTAAGAAAGAGGTTGGCGAACAGGGGTACATTACTTCATCTGGGGTCAAAAGGGAATTCTTGGGGGGTAATGCAGACTCATTTGGGACATATAACATCAACTAAAATCCATTAGATATATTAAAATGCATCATGTTTACATGTACGCTTGGAACATATGCTCACTATTGAACCGGTTTCTTCCAGAAACTTCATTTTTTAAATTTGAAAACTATGTAGATTTCTTACCTACGTACTATACAAAGACACCTAAATCGACCCTACTCTCATTTATATTGACATTAGGGGCAATAATCTCAATCCACATGACTAGACTGTATAAAATAACCTTCCTGTGATATTTAAAATTAATGCCCTAAAAACTGAGCTAAGAAGAAAAGTTGTTTTGTGCTCGTTTCGTTTTGCGATGTCAAGAATTTGATGCATTCAATAAAATTAATGAATACTTTGACTAATTTTAAATGGGCACATTTATCATTATATCCAGAATGGCCAGGGGCAATTGACAAAAAACCAATCGAACAATTATATCATACTTAAAACCTTTATAATTCTATCAAATAGATTCCCCCCTCCCCCCATAAAAAATGGATATTCCGTGTCGTTTTGACTTAAATATCTACACAAAATCCTATCAGATTATTTTTAGACACTTGTCATGCTTGTAAAACTCACCAGTTACATTTTTTTTGGGGGGGGGGAAGGGGCGTATTACACTCCCCGAAAACCCCGAGTCATGTGAGCAGTCTGGGGGGGGGGTTAACGCACACATAAACTTGTATATTTAGGGGTAACGGGTAAAAACGTTCACCGACTCCTGCTGTGAGAGAACCAAATGGAGCTTCGGTTACATCATCAAAGGTCGCAGGGTAACAATTTCACAGGTTCTCTTGTGGTTTCTCAAACTTGTGGATTATAATTAGATTTAATTTTCATGTCTTGATAATTTACACCAACCGGCGTCTGATGGCATACCGACCGGCACTTTGAGAAGCACTGATTTGAAAAAAAAAGAAAAAAAGGTTATTAAAATAAATTGTAAGTGACCAAATATTTCAGTGGAAGTTTTATTTAAAGTTACCCTTTGGATGTGACGTCAAATTTCTTCAACCCCCTCCCTCCCACTCGTTACGCATCGTCACAAAAGTGTGACCCCCCACTTTTAGGTGCGTGACGTCATTTATGGACGACCCCCAACTCTTGATGAACTCTTATTTCAATAAAGTTTAAAATTTGCCTCTCTTATAATACATGTACAAGTATTGTTTAATTATTGAGACTGACTAGCAATTACTAGTTTTTACATTAACAGATCGGGAATATATTTTTAAAATAAAATATTAAAAAAATCTTTTTTTAAAAGGACACGCTTTTATTTACATATAGAAAGTGCACTAAAAAGAAGAAAATAAAAATTTTCAATCCGTGAACCTATCGACCGCACATAAAAGCGTGGGGTGCTCATCACAACTCATTTCTTATTGCAACTACTCTTTTGCATATAGATAAATTTTTCTAATTAATATGATAGTACCATGTATATGATCAAAGTTGTGAAACTTTAAATGTTTATTGATATTCATATAAATTTGTATTTATGTTTCGCAGCTTTGTACATGATTGCGAGTTGTGATGAGGGCCCCACGCTTTTATGTGCAGTCGATAGGTTCACGGATTGAAAATTTTTATTTTCTTCTTTTTAGTGCACTTTCTATATGTAAATAAAAGCGTGTCCTTTTAAAAAAAGATTTTTTAAATATTTTATTTTCTACTTTTTAGTAACACAATTTTTTAATCAATTTTTTGACATAATCAACTCAATTTAATTAGTCAAACTTCGTTGTCTATAACTTAAATGTGATAGTGGTAAAAAGATAGATTATTAATTACAAATTTATGTATTTAAAAAATAACAGTTTCCCCAACTGAAAATTGAACCCTAGTACCTCCAGGTCGAAAATCCATTAAGCTAACAATTGGGCCAACTAGGCTACACAAATACCAGTTGTTCCTCTTGTATTATCATGTCAATTTAGATTTAGTTTCGAATTACTGAGCTGTTTAACACCTGGAATGTCGTCATCCATGGCTGGTTGTGAACTCCGGTGACATTCGCGTGAAAGTCAAGAATAGCACGGATACAGATTATATATAAAGATAAACGTAAAAATGCATTTATTTAATTACGGTACATTCGATCGATCTGAAATTTTGATACAATGTATTGTCATCCAAGATCTATCTGTGGTAAAATTTTAGAGATCTCTAGGACCATCAGAAGTGGTTTAATTTTACGTTATAAGATTTGACGGATACAACATACAAACAGTGTGAGTTAAATAAAAGCTTGTAATAAAAGCTTGTAAAAAGAGTATCGTCAATATAATACGCATCGCACCATGCGACAGGAAAATATTAAAAAGGTTGTTCAATATAATACGCACAGCGACACTCTAGCACAAAAAATTAACATGCTAAATAGATATAAATAGAGACAATCTAAAAATTCATTAATTTAATTACAGTAAAATCGATCGATCTGAAATTTTGACAGATCCTTTTTATCGGCGGCACGAGTCTGCCAGCAAAATTTCAGCTCACTAGCACACGGAAAGTGGGTTGAAAATTGATCCGAAGTTCTTTCGACAAAAAAATAATCAAGGCATCAATCAAGCAGATGCCACGAGTTAATATAAAGGATTTAATTTAAAAAAAAAGAACTTCTTTATTACAACACTAAGCAATTTCAACTTCATTTAGAACATGGTTCACACATAGTACGGCGTTACTTACTTCACATGCTTTCTGTCTTCGCATATCCACAGTTTCATTCCTAATGTAGAACAATTAATATTTTCCGTATTTCAATATTTGTATAATGAAAATTGAATAACTCATATATTGCGCCATAAAAGTAACATTCTAGACTATTTTAATACTTCATGGTATGTAGTTAAATCTCAGTTGTAACAAGCTCTTAGAATTAATGTAAAATTAATTCATTGTTGAAACTGAAAGCAGTTTTGAAGAAATCAATTAATCTACATCGAACATAAGTGGTGCAACCATTAAACTCATCAATTTAGTTGGGTCTAAATTATTTTATTTCTAGTGATACCACCGTAACTTAACAATTAAATATTTTTTATGTTTTATAAAATACTAAGCAAAGACTTTTTATTTTACATTAATTTTTTTAACTTATGTAATCTACTAGTAGCCTCACATTGAAAAAAATATTTATAGATTCCTTGTAAATATGTTAAGACGAAAGTGAGACAAATACACAAAACACCGTATTCACAAGTAGAAGTAACGATATTTTTTTCTGAATACAATTATTCAAACAAGCCACAACGGCTGGAGAACTGAAAAAGCTCATATTAATCTTATCATTTTTTTCATTATAGCATGTGAAGTCAGTTATTACAAAATCATAGATAAAATTTTTGTCCTCTTCAGAATACTTTATTAATGCTTTCTTATTGAAGCAAATGGATCTATTGTAATTTGTAAGGCTTTTAGCTGAGTTGTTAATTACAGAATTGGTATTTCCCACTGTTTTCTCATCATTTCCTAAGTAACTTGATTGCATTATTTGTTCACATTTTCCCATTTGGAAAACTTTTATAAAATGGGGAAATAATTCAAGGTTGGTTTTGATTTTTTTGTAATCCAGAGAAAACTGAAATTCAAATAAATTAACAATATAAGAAATAACGAAAATGCTTGCATTTAAATGAGGATTAATTACCTTTCTTGGGGGCAGCCATTCGTCCAACATGTCTAGTTTCAAATGATGTTTTAAAAAACAATAACTCACGTGAGGAATAGATGGGAATTGTTGTAATTCTTGGAACCAATCGCTTAATGGAAAAATGAAATCATAGACATATTGTCTATTACATGTGTTGTTTTTCAACACAAAACCCGCATCCGTGTTACATCTTACATATGTCCAATTACATGTCGATGGGTTTGGAGCTTTTGTTATGTCGCAGACTAAAGAATCCCACGGATGGAATCTGTTGTCTGCAATATATAAATAGTCGACCTTTAAAAGAGGATAACTGTAAGCCATTATAACATAGTCTTTAGATAGTATTTGTTTTACTTTTATGGAATCAAAATAATCACACACAGATAATAACTCCATTAGTGTTAGTCGTATGAACAAATCGTGTGCGTTTGCTATGTAAAACGAACTAGCAATTGTTTTATTTTTTTCTGTTACGGCAGTAACTGTACACGTTTGGTTTGTATGTATTTCATCACTTCTAAAATAAATGTCAAGCCGACTATGGCTATTAGTTTCATAAGGTACACAACTTTGAATCCCTGGGAGATATTTCGATAACTTCAACCCCCAAAACATTGGAAAAGCGAAATCCCAATTGTTACAAAGAAATATATATATGTTTTTATAGACCAGTTCATATGCAACGTCTGTAACTATAGAAATGTTATTTCGAAAATCCCCATAATCCTTTTCCACTCGAAAGTCGTAAAAAGTTTCATTAATTTGTTCTCTACAACTTGATATTACGAATCGTCCTGAATAAGGGCAGCATTGTACGTCTAAATTTAAAAAACGTTCATACATTTGTTTAGCACTATTTGATAAAGTCGAACAAACAGAGTCGAAATCATCACAACAAGTCCTATACACGACACATCTCTCGTCACACGAACACGGGTCTGGATTAAATTTTCTACACTTTTGTTTGCATGAAGCTTCTTTTGTTTCATTGTGTAGTTTCAACAAACCACCAGTTTCTGCAAAATACATGTAAATTTAATTTGTTTCTTTAAACATATATTGACATTTAAATGTGATAGCAATAAAATGTTGATGAATTTGAGACCATTTTTCACCAGTTATTGTACAGTAACATTATTCGAAACGTTCATCTATTTCATTTTTTTTTCTTGAATAATTATTTGTTACGATTAATAATTTCTGAAAATATATTTTTTCTAAGTTTATAAAGCAGATATTCTTGCTACTCAAGTGATTAATAAATTGATAAATGTTTTTTTACTGCTTAGATAAAGATTGATGTCGTTAACTTCTAGTTTCAGTCCCAATTCATATATTAAACATAATAGTTATTTTTATATTTTGAATTCAGGCGATGATAAAGAGTATTAATTATTAAATTTTGGGCATTTATCTCTATTAAAAATTCAATATTTTCTTAACATAACATCTACACAGAAGTGTTGATTATTTTTAATAATCGTTTATATTTAAATTCGCCTAATCATATTCATCAAATAAAAATGTATAATTTTATTAAAATGATAAATAAATGATTATAAAGGATTTCAGAATATATGACAATGTTTGTCTCAATAAGTAACTGAAATCTTCATGTTATCTCATATCTTACAATTCTTGAAATTATGATATGTTTCAAAAATAAAAAAATGCCATGTATCATTTCATTAAGATGTAAAATATATTCAAATATTGTTATGTTAAGCACCGTCAGGATATCCAAGACAAGTGATCCGGCGATCCTTTTTGGGGTCGCGTGCCCGAAATTCAACCAAGATCCACTTATTTTTTAGCAAAGTGCCAACACTCAAGTTAAACCCGAAAATAGAGTTTTGGCTTAGCTCAACAACGTACACTTGTCTTAAGACTGAAAGAGAAATATCAAAAAGAGATTTTTAAAGATTGAACAAATAAAACTTTTCATTACAGGAAATATGTTGATTTTACGAAATTAATGAAATTTTTGCTGTTGCATATACCAATAATTCGTCAAACCTTGGCTCTTATTTAGTTTAATTTGAGCGCATCACATGCAGCACTCTGGTTATCTGTCAGTCTGTTTCTTGTGTCACATTTAAATAATTTGTTATAATTCAAAGCTGAAAACAGTTCTTCACACGTATAAAATGATCTAAATAAGGTAAGAATAGCACCCCAAGTGTTTTCATAGATTTAAAGTTATTTCCATCTAGCGGAACTGTAGAAATCAGTCATTAAAAATCTCCTGTACAGCTGCTACAATACTCTAAAATTCCTTGTAGATTTCTTCATGACTTGAAAGATTGTGGGCTAATTGTGTAGAATTTTCGAAATGCATCGTTAGATTTGGAAAATATTTCAACTGCCTACTTGCAAGATATCTTTCAAAAACATGCGGTTTTCTTTCAAATGCTTTTATAGTGCAAAACATCTTTTCTGCCATTTTTCCTAAGCCTTGCAGTACCTTGTTCAGTACATTGAAGTTTTCTAAACTTCTAACTTAAGATTTTATATACTCCTTTTCGGCTTTATTGGAATTATCTTGGCTGAGCGCATGTAAATAAGCTTTGTTTCCATACTAAAATTTTGTGTTTTGCTATATTATTAAATTGCATGTTTTTACAATATATTTTTAAATTCTGTTTAAGATATTCAATTAGAGTTATTCATAGGTTACCTCAAAATGCTTAGATCTGAATACTGGAATCTATTTAACAATGAAAGTATTAAGACTCAGGGGCAGTCTGCAATAAATTTGAATTCGTTTAGCAAACATTAGCTGCTTCAACTTTTGCAAATTCTTTGCTATGTAACAAGTAATATAACTGGCCCAAACAATTGAAACGTCATAAATTTGATCAACAATTGTGTCTATCAGTTCTATAGCGTTATATGAAAATCTTAAATCTAGGCTTAGGCCAAATGCCAGTGGCATAATGTGATAAGTAAGCAAGTGAGTCGCTCAAGAACAGGCTAAAAGACTTATTTAAATTTAATAGTATAATTTTATTGCCATTATTGATTAAGGAAGCAATATTTTAGTCGCGTGCCATCTGATGAGGCTCAGCGTGTCGACTTTGGCACGCGTGCCATAAGTTCGCCGTCACTGTTCTAGACGCTTGGATTCGGTGAAATATATAAAGTTGTTAGAAAATCAAATTTTTCAATATAATATGTTAATTCTGTTTTACTGCAGGTTTTTTTCGGTGTATAATTGAATAATGGCAAGGTTAACAAATGAACACTTTCCAGTATCAGAAGAGAGAATTTGTCTTAATTGGCAGTTGGGCTCTTAAAATGTCAAAGAAAGGAAATGATATTTTAAGGGGATATAATTTTATTTTTCTCTTAAAAGAATTTTTACAAAGCCTTGAATAAATTGTAGTTTATATTTATCCATTTACCTGAACAAAAGAAGAAAAGGAATATTGCCGTAGAAATGGCTCTAATACAAATCCGTTTATTGTGTAAACTGTCACGTTCCATCTTGATAAATAAATGATTAGATCATCCTGCAACGATTCTCCACCTTATTATGTTCAGTTAGAAAATACATTTTCTTTAATGCCTACTTTTTAGATAAGCCACATACAGAGAGTATTCTGACTTGTCTTCTGATTATTCATTCCTTTGAGAAAGAGTTTAATCAATCCCAAATATTTTTCTTTTTTCATCTACGAATGCTTAATTTCTCAAAACAATATTGAAACGTCTACATACTTTAAAATACTTTTACACTTTTAAAAACATGTCAGCAAAGATGTTGGTTTTTTATACATGCATTTATTACACAGAGCAACCCATAAACAAATTCTTTAACAAAATTATTATTATTAATAAAAATTGTTTTAACACAACGAAATTGAAATTTTAATACTGTATTTAGGCCATAAAGAATAATTTTTTTGATGAATTTAAAATCACATTAAGATTATATTTAATTTTTTTTAAAAAGCTTATTAATTTCGTTTTATTTGTTAATTCACGATTCAGAAAAAAGAGATGAAATGATGGTTCAGTATTTATGAGTTAAAAAAAAATAATTTAATTATAGAAAACTGTTAAGTTATTTTTAAAAAAAACTCCATAACTTAAAAATAAAAGTTGTTAACTTGATTGAAGTAGTGTTATTTTTCTCTATGTATTAGAAGAAATCCTCCATATTATACAATTTTGTCATTCTTTTGTGAATTATTACATTCTACATGAGATTTAAAATTTACATATCGAAAGAACTTCCCAGATCAGTTTCGAGAACACCTGTGTAATATAAATAAACATGCTCAATGTCCAGTGTCTAAACATTTCAACAGTGATGACCATGACGGCGTTTCAGATGTTGCAGTTATTGGTATTTTATATGCAAGCAGTACCCATGATAGGATCCACATGGAAAATAGACTTATAAAAACGATTTGGTACGTTGGCTCCATATGGAATTAACCGAATTCACAATTTTACCTAAATGCAGAATCTTTTTCCCGTTGTGGTTTTCACTGTAGCTTTAGATACTGCCTCCTTTTTCCTATATCCTGTGTCCTTGTTTGTTTTTTGTTTTTCCTTTCTTTTTATTTTACATAAATATTATAAAATATCTTATGATATAATATGTTTTAAGAATGTATATATTACTTATGTAAGTACCTATTTTATGTTATTGTACTGATGAAGGCATTAGCCGAAACGTCTATTGTCGTTTTAGTTTAAAATAAAGCTTAAATTTATTGTTTTCATTGCACAAATTTGTTTGTGTATTTTCTATTTTGTTTCATTTCAAGTGGGGAAAAAGATATTTTTAAAAATTAAGATATATATGAATTTTAGTATCGCTGTAAGCCATTTAATTCTTTACAATACAACCTTAAATTATTCAAATTCAAAATCAATATATATCTTAATTTAAAAAAAAATAAATAAAATAAAAAAAATAAATAAAAAATTAAGATATATATGAATTTGAGTATCGCTGTAAGCCATTTAATTCTTTACAATACAACCTTAAATTATTCAAATTCAAAATCCCTGTTTGAAATCGGAATTCCAATAAATGTGAGAAAATTTCAACAACAATGGAAAATTTGTTTACGTTGTTGAACTGAGGAATTCGTTAGTCCAAGACTCTGTGGAATTTGATCATTTTAAACCAAATGCTCGTATAAATTAAAAGAAGATTAGGGCAGCTGACTTTTATATATGAGCATTGTCTCTCTGCTTATGATATATGGGTGTTTAATTATTAATTGTTTATATATTGAATGGAAAATTTTTCATTGCTTTGTACTTTCTAAACAATAACTATTTTATTTTACTTTAGTTTCTATTTAATGAAATGAATTTAATGAATTTGATCAACCAGAAATTTTATAGTCAAATATTTTTATTTCAAAGCAACTAAATTTGATAACAAACGTACGAAAGCATTTTAAATTAAATTTCACTATGTAATAGGCTTGATAATTTCTGTGACCCCAACGCGTCATAAGCCATTCGGTCATATCTATTTTTAGGCTCTTCGTTGTCAGTAAGGTCAAACTTTCTCAAACATGGCTAGCAACAGTGTGTTTAATAGTGTTATAGTGCTATCTGAAAACGATGTTCCAGGTGCTATTTTGGACAAAAAAGATATTTCTTCTCACTCAGTTTTGCAGCCGAAAAAAGTTTTTAAAATGTCGAAGACTTAAAACTTTAATAAATAAGCCGTAAGATAGTATTTTAAATTATTTAAAGATGAGTGTAAGCGTTCATATTCGTAACTACGGTAAACACTAGTCCAAGCGTAGTCAATTATTAACATATATGTATTTTAATATTTTTTTCCTTGGCCCTTGCCTTATAAAAATATATGCCTTTAGTAATAAACTTACACTAAGATTATGACTTTAATTATAATTACATCATAGCATGAAAGAATAAACTTCATGGACGAATGAGCAACTAGAACTAGTTACTATTAACTTATTACTAGATAACAGACTAATAGAGTTAGAGCCTCAGCAGACGCAGAGTCACTAATTATAATTCATTTACATAATTCATGCTCCCAAGGACGTTCCATTTCGCATAATATAATATTACATAATATAACCATCTATTGATATTTAAATAAATAAGCCTAGGCCTAAGAGTTTAAGATGAGTGAAAGTGTAAGCGGTCGTTCCGGACGTCGCCACTAGTACTAGTCACTAGTGCTAACAAACTTATATTTAATATAAATTGTTTTCGTTGGTTCATATAAATTATATATGCCTTAGTATTTATTAGTAATAAACTTACACTAAGATTATGATTTTAATTATAATTACATCATACGTTTTAGAAGTAAATAGTATTTGAATGTATAAAATTCTCGGACGAATGAGCGAGTGAACTAAAAATAAAAAATATAGTCTGTATATTTACATATGAATATTAAATTCACTCTCGCAAGGAAGCTCTATTTCGCATTATTATAATATATCAAATAATATGACCTTATATTTTTCTTTAAAATTCTATAAAATCAAGCTTTTGAACTAGTTTTAGATAATTTCAATGAGCGCATTCCCTCTAATAGTTATGAATAAATATTCACTACTTGACTTTACGGCACCTCAGGCGGTGACCTAGTTATAGATCGAGTCTATTATTAGACTTCCGGTAAATAATGACCAAGCCTATTAGAACCATACTTGTTAAACGCTTTCCTATCTTCGTAATTACTAGCATAGTTATTGTTCCAATGATTGCTACGGCAAATTTATACGACCAAATTCGAACGGGTAGGAATGTATAAAAGAATGTTTACTTTCAAATAGAAATGTAAAAATAGAACACAATCTCTCCTTTGATTGAACGAAAAAACAACATAATCATGTCACTGACTGTATAGATTAATTGAAGAACGGAATTAAAAAACTTATAGTTTAAATGGGATTCGCTCCCTTCACAGTACCATCTGAAAGTTCCCAGTATAGAAGGACAAAAAAAGAAGTCCATGGGATGCATTTATTTATTAATTAACTATTATTGTATGCTACTATGCAAAAGTTATAAACTAGTCTTCCAAAGTAATTTAATGAATAATAAAAAGAAGACGAAGAAGCTACATAGGTACCTCGACACAATTTTTGTGGCAAATAAATGTTTTGTATAATAACCATTTATGGGCAGTATATATCCTCTTCTGTTCGTGAGGTAAATGAATAAGACTTAACTAATGACAGGAAAAATAAATATTCCGAGAAATAATTCCATTAAAAATAGTAACTCTGTGTTCGGGGTAATTTTCATAAAACTGTTAGCCTAATAGTTATAGATATGTGACTTCGTTAGCCTAATAGTTAAAGATATGTGACTTTTTTAGCCTAATAGTTAAAGATATGTGACTTCGTTAGCCTAATAGTTAAAGATATGTGACTTCGTTAGCCTTATAGTTAAAGATATGTGACTTCGTTAGCCTAATAGTTAAAGATATGTGACTTCGTTAGCCTAATAGTTAAAGATATGTGACTTCGTTAGCCTAATAGTTAAATATATGTGACTTCGTTTTGTGCTAGACTCATTACACCTCACATTGGCATATTCAAAAAACGCTGAAATAAAAGGAGACTTATTTATTATTTTTTTCATTTTCTAAGATATGTCATCCTTTTAAGCATATTTGATAGAAGCGATCAAGTCGTTCATTGAGACAAATCTTTCTGTAATTCTTCAAATCATTATCATGCATTTTTTATTTAGCATCTATTTATATGATAAACCAGAAATTAGGACAAACGCAAGATTCGAGCAAATAAGCATTAGCGAATTACCCCCGCTAGGGCCGAGCAATCACAGTTTATGGTTGGCAAACAAGGGTGGTGCACGGTGGGGGGCAGACAACAGCCGCAGTGCTGAACACTGCGTGGGAGGTTCCCCCCCTCCTCCACGACGTTTACATCGGACGGGGTGAGGGTGGAGTTGGATAGGTATGGAGGGACTTTCTACCTCAGAGGAATAGCGCATTTATTACAATCATGACTCGCGTTGAATATTGACTGGTTGTCCGTTTATTGTATATACTTTTTTCAAACGTAAGTTATACGTTGAAAATAACTATTTGAAACTGTATTTAATTTTTAATAGATAATAATATTAAGCTTTTAAATTATTTTTATGTAAAAAATTATTTTATTTTTTTAAAATAATAAATTTTAAAAATTATATTAAAAAAAAACACAATGTAAAAAAATTTCTACGGTCTAGATATGAAGGGGCCGAAACGTCCGAGGTTAAAGTGTCCAGTGGTTGAAACGTCCTGGGGTCGAAACGGGCTGTGGTCAAATAAGCGGGGTCGAAACGTCCAGGGATAAAGTGTCCGACCACCGTTTTCATTTCTTCGTGCTGCTGTTTGTGTAACCCCCCACCCCCCGCCCTTTCTTCGCACTATCTATGAGCAAATCTGCGGCGTGTGTTACGTCGCTGGTCGTACCTATTAATTATATATTTTATGTACACTTTTTTCGATTTTTTTTCCATTATAGTCATTTGCTAGTAGGGTTGCCAGGTGGCTGTCTAAAAAATACCGGACACTAGTGTCGAATTTTGTCGATGGCACAATATTTCAATGTAAAATGTCCGGTATTGCGTCCATTTTTCCACTGGACAAATAACGATAATACCGGACAGTCCGGTACAAAACCGGACATCTGGCAACTCTATTTGCTAGTGTTCATACTTTAAAAAGATAAGAAATAGTAAATAGAATGTAATACACGTCAAAAATTCATTCAATGTCCGTAACTCGTTATTCTTTTGAAATCACGTACCAAAATCTTGCACAAAATATAGGATTTCTTAGTGCACAGTTGTAATTTTTTAAATATTTAATACTGGACGTGAAGAGACAAAGCTTTTGTTAAATTATAAACGGGACTTTAATGAAATAATTATAAATTTCAGATATCGTATTCGCTTTAGGTAACAAGAACTTTGTATTTATAATATTAATTTTAAAAAAAACTATTCTATTCGCAAATGTTTTTTATTCGAATTATCCTTTTTTTTAATAAACTTATTAGATCTGACAAAGCACTTTTTCAATAATATTAATG
>CALYLW010000533.1:411270-493301 GCA_944989445.1 Ampullaceana balthica | reverse complement strand
ACATACAATTGTCCATGACTGAAAACAGGTTTTGGAAGATACAGGCATATCTTTTTGAACGTTTGGCCCTGTGCTTTATTTATTGTCATGGCAAAGGCTAATCTCACAGGGAATTGTCTGCGCGTAAAGGTAAAAGGCAAATTTGAATCTGATGGAGTCAGGGATATCCGGGGAATAAGGACAGTTTGTGAGGTAGCAGCTGCGATAGTTTTACACTCCAGTACGTTGAGGTGAATGCTGGTAACAGTCAGTCTAGTGCCATTACAGAGACCTCTTGCTGGCATGAGGTTTCTAAGAAGCATGACCACTGAACCAATTTTAATTTTCAGTTTATTTGGAGGCATACCAGTTGGGGTAAGACTGTTCAGAAAATTCTTCGGGGAATGAAAGTTGATCTTCGGGTGCATCTGTGACGATGGAGTCAACGCTGGTGAAAGTTACTTCGTCGGTTGGGATACGTTTCAATACTTGTTCATTCAGGTGCAGGGAGTCTTCGTTCATGACACTTAATATAGCTCACGTACTGAGTTGTTCCGAAATGACAGTTGAGAAGTCGAGGTCGCCATATAGTTGTTGAACGGGATCAGAATGAACAGGAAAACAATGTGAAGGTAATGTTACAGGAGTTCCATTTGTCCCGTCTCCAACATCGAGAAGCCATTTTGCGAAATGTTGTTCATCAGGAAGAGCTCTCATATTTTTCGTCAGTGTAAGTACATGCATGTGACGCCACAAAGATTGATTGTTAATGCAACTGGCGACAGTGAGTGCTCGGGAGCCACGCATAATAACGGGGAGTATTTGTCGGAAATCTCCACCCAATAGTATTGTTTTCCCTCCAAATGGGTGCGTCTCACCTGTGAGATCACGTAACAACCTGTCAACTGCCTGGAATGCGTATGCATGTGTCCTTGGCGCCTCGTCCCATATAATCAATTTGGATTGTTGAATATGTTGCGCGTGTTGCGAGTTAGGTTTGATATTGCATGTTGAAGTAGTAGTGAGCTTCAACGGTATTTTAAACACCGAATGTGCAGTACGTCCACACGGTAGCAATGTTGCTGTTATTCATGTTGATGCAACGGTAATAGGATTGTCTCCCCTGGCTCTGATTGTATGAATCAGGGTTTTGTAGACAAAAGGTTTTCCCTGTTCCTGCGGGACCATCTAAGAAGAAGCAGGTTTGTAGCGGATGGAAGTCGTTGTATGCAGCGTCCAAAAACAGTGTCAACAGCGAGCTTTTGTTCTGTGTTGAGTTTGTCGTAGTGTTCCATAGCGTGGGAGTGTTCAGCCTGAGCGTCGAAGACGGAAGATGAATGACACATTGGAAGAATGTCAGTGAGGGGTAGGTGTAATTTGTGCAGGTTGAGGCCATGTGGTTGGAGCATGTCATTTATTTCTGCGAGAGCATACATGCAAGCGGTGCGTGTGGAATATGTTCTGAGAAAGTCCTCAGAAAGGGAGAGTTTATGCGTGTCCCAAAGGTGTGGAACGTTATGTGGTTCGCCGAAGACACAGACGAAAACGAAAAGTTGTCGCAAGAACGGTGGCATTCGTATCTGAGATGCCTCTGTAAGAGTATCATGCCATATCTTGTCGTCTTTAAGAAGACCCAATTGTTGGCACGCCTCTTTGAAAGTGTTACATTCCACGCCGTTGACAGTTCGTAGAAGGTTTAAACTTGTGACGCCTACGGAACGGGTAAGGAGAAGCCTGAGGTAATAACGTTCGGTGTCGTTAATGGCAACAACAGGCATTCTACCGATCACTTTTGTGCCTCCTCTAATTCTCTTTTGCCATTTTCCAGAGGATTGTTGGAATGTGTAATGTTGGGCGAACATCAGTGTAATGTAACTCCACAGCTTCAGGATCGGTCTTGTTGAGTTCAAACCAAGCTAAGAGCATGGTGCTTTTGTTGGCCTGTCTTTGTAGCGCTCGTTCTTCGTGACCCTCATGAAAGAAGACGACTTGTTGTTCTGGCAAATGAACTGGTAATCGTGTAATAACGTGCGATTTTTCTGAAAGACTGTACTCGTTCAAACGCCACATAGCCTCAGGAGCACTAACATACCTACCATCAAGGAAAGTTTGTATTTCGTCATGTTGGAAAACACCATCGGCTGGCTCCTTCTGAAGTGCAATGGATGCAGCGTCGTGTCCTTTGTAGACATACTTATATAGATACTTGATACATTGAATGGACGCGCACACTTCAACGTTAATGTGAGCATTGAATTTCTGAGAAAGCCAGGGATTGTAAGGTACTATCCAACGATTATCGATGTCGTATTTGCCAACAATGGCAGTTGTGCCCTGTCTTCGGCGGTATATGGGGTACCCTTGTGTGTTTTCTTGTGTCTCGGCGTTGAAGTCCTTTGGGAAATTTTTGGTGCACTTGCCGTCTTTCATGCAAGGTGAGTTGGCATTGAGCGTGCCACACGGACCATGTACCATGCATTTAGTGACAATTTGGAAAAGTCGAGGGTGTATTTCGGGATTTGGAAGCTCAGTGCAGACATATTTGTCTATGTCATCTTTGGTCCTTATTTTGCACTGTGAATCAAGTGTCAGTAACATATGGCAATGAGGCAAGCCTCGTTTTTGGAACTCAATGACGAAAATGTATGCGACTACATTGCCGAAAATATTCCTCTCCAGAATGTCAGTTAGGAACTCCCGAAGTTTGATATGAAAGACGCGGGCAACGACATCAGGTCTGTGTTCTGGGCGCTCATGATGGGAAATGGCGTTAGAGATTTCCGGCCAAGCAGGATTGCAGGTGAATGTTAGGAATAGGTCAGGCTTTCCACATTTGCGGACAATTGCCATCGCGTCTTGGTAGTTCTGTTGCATGTACCGTGGACTGCCTTGAAACGTAGAGGGAAGAATGATCAACTGTCCAGGGCGAAGGTTATTGTCTTGTGCTTTCGCAGCGATAGCATCCATCAGTCCCCTGTATTGTTCTACACGCAAATCTTGTTGATGGGAGCGTAGGTAATGTAAACGTGCGCCTTCTGTTCTGACATATGCGTCGACGACATATTGCTGGAAGAGTTTGCCGCTGGAATGCAAGATGCTGAATGCAGATGTCATGGCAAGCCTGTAAGCATAAAATTGGAGTTGTGTGACTCGGGTTCTGTTCGCGGTTTGCTTTTCTTCAACATGGGTCAATTGTATGTGCCAGCCTGGATCTCCGTAAGGGAATAGTAGTGGATAAACCATGGGGTCACAGTTCATATTGAGTACAGAGTACGCTTGCAAGCATCTCCTCTTGGGTATATGCAAATATCGCGTTGTGCAGGAGGTTCCCCGTCTTCCCCTACAAAGATAGCAGCAACATCAGTTTGACAGGATGGCGCGTTATACCTTCTCATATCCAGAGTTGGATTTTCCATGAACACCATTCGTACAGCAGCAACAGGGTTATTATGAGTGATAATTTCGTGCATTTGCATGTAGGATTTAGCGAAGGGGTTAACCTGTCGTAACATTTTGTCTAGTTGCAACAACAACATATCACTGCAAGCACTGTTTCAATCGTTTTGCAAACGTTGAGTGGTAGCCTCAGCAGAATCGAAGATATATAGTTGACCGTATCGAGGGGGTGTGTTAGGTTTGGTATACAATGGAGAGACTTGATGATAAATTTGACCATGGATTCGGAAAGCATACGGTCCATGGCCAGGTGGTTGAGCGATGTGCGCGACCATTGATGCGAAAGCTAAAGCAGAGTTGTATTCCCTGATATGATCACAGAAATGTCGGGACAGCGGATTCTTGCCGCTCAAGAGGTTTTGTAATAAAGGAGGAGTTTGGGATAGCGGTGGCAAAGACACTTTGCCGTGACGACAACACTTAGTATAATGTCCGGATTTGTTTACCTCTGATGGCCAATTAAGAGCATTGCAAGAAGTACATAGTGCGGTAGGTAGTCCAATGTTGTGTTCCTCGATGGGAATGGCAGTGTGTTCTTGAAACACAGCGGAAAGTTGAATGCGATGAATGTGCATGTGGTTTGCGAGAAGAAGGCACTGTTTGAAAGAACGTTTGCAATGTACACACTCAAAGAATGTGTCATGGCGGTGTATTTTTGTATGTTTGTTGAGAAGAGATGATGTTGTGAACGATTCAGTGCTGTATTGACACTGGAAGGATTTCGTAAGGGCATGTGTTTTCAAATAGTTAGTAAGATTTCTGTGTGCGTGAAGCTGTTTGTCGCAAATGCTGCAAAGAAATGTTGTTGAATGTGTTTCTACATGTACATGTTTAGGTTGTAAGTGCTTCTTGAGAGTGCGAATTGTTTTGAAGCACTGCTGGCAATGGTCACATTGCGTCATTCGTTCAGTGGAGTGTGTTTTTAAATGTGCGTTGAGATATCTCTGGAGGCGGAAGTTTTGGAACAAATGGTGCATTTAAAGTCCTCTGTGGGATGCATTTGTCACTGGAGTGTCTTTTTAAATGTGCGTTGAGATATCTCTGGAGTCGAAGGTTTTGGAACAAATGGTGCATTTAAAGTCCTCTATGGAATGCGTTTGTTCACTGGAGTGTTTTTTTAAATGTGCATTGAGATTCTATTTTTGTGTGAACTGTTTAGAGCAAATGTTGCAATGAAATTCCGGCGTTTGTAAATGTTCATCAGTAACAGGAGAGTGTGAAGGTGAAGTCAGATCAGTGTGGAGATCACATGGGTCTTTAATGATGGTGCACTTGCCGACGTTGTCAACAGATGGCACCAGAAGGTCATCACGTGTGTTTGTGACAGGCAAGAGAACTTCATATTGGCCATGATCCAAAGGACCGCTAAATAGCAGGGATATGGAGAGACGTTGACCCGGATTGTAAACTCGAGGAGGGTCATGCGGACGTTCTCGGAAGTGAATAGTGATAGTAGCGGGAAGTATTTGAGACATCGCCACAATTTCAGCCTCGCCACCATAAACGCCGGAAGTATTCATGTACGCATCGTATTGTCGAGCTGAGTGTATGACTGTGCTTCCATGAGTAAGAACAACGGATAGGGCGTCGCCATAGTTATCCCAATGTTTGCAAACAAAGCTTACAGCCATCTTGCGAAGTTCGAGAGCAACTGTTTCGTCGATGACATTTTTCCAGAAATATGCGACATATAGAAATAAACAGTTACCTGATGCAGGAATTTCGACTACACCGAAAGACCCGTTGACTCCACGAAATATATGTGAAGCGGTAGCCATGGTTAGGAAACGAATGGCAATACGAAGGGGCAAAATCAAAACAAATCTTCTGGGACAAACGAAGAGAACAATGGAAAGGCAACGTGGCTCAGACGACTGTAGAAGATAGCAAAGTGACTGAGGACACAGCTTGAGCTTGAGCGACTGAGGTACACGCTCCTAAGGGTACACACTATTACGCATGCCTGGAGAGGTGGTGTTTATGTTCGCTAAGAAAGGGGGAAAAAAGAACGGGCAAGAAAAAAACGGGAGGGGGAGAACGGACACAAACAGTAGCACGAACAAATGGGAACAACGCGAGTGAACGTTGGGGGACCACCGAAGAATTTTTGATAAGTATTTCGGACATCGCCACAATATATAAACAAATATTACAGACATGAAGCCAAGTTGGAGAGCAACAACTTCGTCCATGCACCAAATATGCGACCAATAGAAACAGACAGGTACCTGGTGAAGGAATTGATATAACATTGAACTAAGATTTTTTCCGTGACATGCGAAGCGGTGTTTATGTTTGCTAAGAAAGGGGGGAAAAGAACAGGCATTAGCATTTAAAAAACAAAAAAAAACAACGTATGTTGCCGCATGGGCTTGAACCTAAGACCTTCAGCATGTCAGGCGGATGTAATAACCAATACACTACGAAATACATACACACTGACCAGGAACATCAAAAGTGAATGTAAAAAACATTGCTGCTCTCAAGAGATGCCTTACTCCACCACTACCTTTGCTTGCCAAACGTTAACTGTGTTTAGTTGACCCGAGCGAGGGTCATTCGTCATGCTCGTTTGCACATATTTTTGCTGCTTACTTGCCTGGCATGGTCCCATGAAGAGAATTATATATATAGATGTACTTAAAGATAAGAAAAACTATGACATCTTGTGAAGTTTTATTATAAATCTTTTACACTTTTACTAAGTACTACCAATAATTTAACCTGATTATTTTTTATATTTTTAAAATTATTTTTTGTGTGTGTGCAGAGACTGTTGTTGATTTGACTAATCCCGTTTTGCCCAATCAATCTCATGTAAATGGAGGTGTGGAAAATATCAACGGGGGGCCGTTTTCATGTGACCAAAGATGTGTTGTGTACAGGACTTGTTGCGATGATTTGGCCAATTTTTGCCCAACGTTTTTAAACGACTTTAAACTCAAGTTTGAGCACCTTCAAAACTTAGACATACAATGTAGCATTCATTCCACAAGGCTTGTCATAGCAAGTTGCAGAGAACAAAATGATACAGCTTTACGAATGATCAACACTTTATTAGAAAACGTGTCTGGGGATTTACTGAATAAAAGCACTGAAGTAATAGACCTCGGTAATAATCTGGTTTATAAAAACTTAGAAACTTTTTTTTGTAACAATTGGAATTACACGTTATAATTAAGATGGGAGTTAAACATGTGTCAAAAAGGTCCAAGGATTGAAATGTGTGTATTCAAGGAAGATGTTTCTAGTTCTCAGATAGAGTTTCCCTTACAGAATCTGACACATAGAAAAGAAACCTGCGTTTCTAGCAATAGAGAAGAAAAACGTCAACCGATTAAAATGAATAAACCTAAAAGACATAATTTCCGAAAGCTATTTTTAACACATTCTTTATACATTGGTAAAGTACGCAGTCATTTTCTAAACCCAAACGAAGTTATTCTAGAAAGTTTGTGTAAAATTTTCAGTTGGCTAAATCAAGGTCTTTCTTTCACTAACAAGTGACTACGTTTTATTTTCATTCTCGTATCCGCAGCTAAGAATGAAATATATTAATTTTAATGAGAACAGATTTAATCCATGGGATACTGTAGTTTGTGACACCACTCGAATAGCAGATGTTGGTAAGTGTATTTGGAATTTAGAAAACTGTAACACAAAAGCCGGCTTTTTGTTGATAAATAACACATGTAAAATACAATATTCGTATAATTTTATACTGCCATTAAACCAATGGTTCTTTGAATTAGAACAATTCACAACTGTTCCACACTTTCTTTATTGTTTAATAAAACATCATTTTAGATTTGACATGCTTGAAGAATGGTTGCCTCCAAGGGAAGTAACCCATGAGCGCTTTAACACAACTTTTTCAGTCATAACATTCCTTATTAATGTGTTTGAAGGGGAATTTTCTTCTCATTACAGTGAATTCAGAGCTACTATTGAATTAATTCCGCACCTAATAAAAATGTACTATAAGGCTATAATTGAAAGACAAATAAAATTTAATTGCTCAGCTAGTGATATAAAAATTTGGGGAAAATCCCTTACTAGAGAAAAAAAAACAGAACAAATTCCTAAACAAAGTCAGCACTATATTTGCCTGAAAGGGACAAAGTCATTCATTTATTCGGAAAGAGATGGAAACTTTATCTTTGATTTTGAAATAACTGATTTTAAATGTTTTTATGAAAAAAAGTCTAATGTCTCTTTAAATTTTTTCTTCCAGTCTGAAATGGCCGTGTGTTTAAATGATTGTTTTGTGAATAAAATTAACATAATTTATCTTATTTTATGTATCTATTTGACGCTTTACTTGAGTGTAAAACTATTTTAACAAATAAATTACGTACAAAATTATTAAATGTGAGAAGAGAATTTTTAAAAATGTATTAATGTCAAAACACATGTAAGTGGACAATATGATAACTTATTTGGTTTTAAAAGGTCAATAAAAGTTGTTGTTTCGTGTTGTGAAGAAATAGAAATCAAATAGATTCTATAAACTGTTGACTTAATTTTTTTTAATTTATAAAAGAAGTAATTTTATTTCAGGACTTTAATTTGTGTTTGTGTTTTCTTATGAACCACTTATACGCATTTTAAACTGCATTGCTTCACAATTCTTTTATTTCTTCACAAGTGTGCCACAGGTGTGCCAATTCTTTTAACACACACATGCACATGCACACACACACACAAACACACACACACACACACATCATCATCATCAGGGATATCATTTCTCCATTAAAAAAATTATAGATGAGCATCAATGCAAGACGAAAGTGGGATAGCGAGACAGCAATCCCCTTCTTCATAAAATAACGATATGTGTAGTCGACAAAACAAAAAAACAACTTTATGAATTTTAATTGGGCTGCGGAAATAAACGATTAATTTATTGATTAATCATTAAACTTTTATTCTATTAAAATTAATTGGATGTGTTAAAATTTAAGAAAATGTTTCTAAATTTTTTTTTCTATTTATTAATATTTTTTTTTATTTTTTATTGATTTTTTTTTGTTTCTTACAAACTTGCATACGTAAAGAAACAATGACGACTAATGACAGCACAGTTAAAGTTAAGCATTTCAGCGGAAAGTTGAGTAAACACTTTATTTTAAGCTAACTGCGGATGGCCAAAGTGATGCCTACTGAGCGAAGTAAAAGATGCAAATAAAAACGTGTTTTGTTCCCTATAACATTTATTTAAAATTAAATTAAGTTTGTACTCACGTATAATATATATAATCAATACATAACCTTGTACACTTGTTTTAATCAAAATATTAAAAGAGTCTTTAATTACAAAAATTACAGAAAAATTGGTAATGGTTTATAACTGTTGCTTTGTAGTATGCCAAATGTTAAATGTAATACAAAAATCCGTACAATTACTGTTTTTTTTAAATATATGTTAATTTTAAACATTATTTCTTTATTAACCATCTACTCAGCAATGTCATTGTTTTTCTCCTTATTTCTTGCATAGCAGAACGAATTTGCCGTGTTACGTCACAAAATTTGGAAGCCATGGAACTACCGCGACTTAACCGATTTTGCGAAATAATGAATCGTGACTTAACGGGATTTACATATGCGTTAAAATTAATCGAAATTAATCAAATAATCTTTTTTTCCCGATTAATCGAATACAATTTTTTAAACAGTACCAGCTCTAAATTTTAATTATACCTATCAATTTTGGTGTTTCTTCTTTAATAAAGCATGCTTCCCTGTAAATGCTGTACCAGAATAACAAATGTCCGTTACAGTTTCGAAACTCTAATGCGCAAGGGCTCATTTTCTTTCACATGAATTTTAAAAAAACATTAAAATAGCTAGTATATCCATGTTTTGGAAATGTATTGACGCCGTTCCTTGCCAATGAAAAGTACCCTTCAAAAGGTCACAAAGGTGCCCCTCTATATGAAAATAAATGTGCCACATATTAGCCTCAATCTTACCAAATCTTACCTAATTGCATATTATACATATACATAATAAAATTACGACTCTTCCTAGAAAGTCCTGGTAATTTCTTTTTATTCCTTCTTTTCGTTAGTGTTAATCTATGAAAGCAAATGTCCAAAAACAATTGCATTTACTATTGTTTTTAAATGAACGCAAATACTTTTAGTTATGTCTCAAATATAAAGGATTTATAGTCTTAAACTCTGGTTTTTAGGGGTTTAAATTTTTTTTAATCGCATGGTATAAACAACGGCTATTTTTACATCGTTCCTTTTTCACAAACTATTTTAAGCTCAAATACTGACGTCACGTCACAATTTGTATGGTGATAATCACGCTTTTTTAATTTCGACACCAAAATGTTTATTATTTTACATCTTAATTTTCAAAAATTATATCTGGATTTACCCGGCATAGCGATCGCTGTCTGACTGACTGTCCCTAATATATATTAGAATTATATAAATATATATATATATATATATATATATATATATATATATATATATATATATATATATACGCGAGTGTGTGTTTTTGTGTGTGCATGTGTGTTTGTGTGTATGTTTTTGTGTTTGTGTGTGTGTATGTGTCTGTGTTTGTGTGTGTTACTTTTGTAGTGATAATCTTTTAATATATTTCCAATATTGTAGTCTTTTTAAAAAATGTTCGATTTTTATGACCATCTCAGCAGGGGCGGATTAAGACTGCACGGGGCCCCTGGCTGCAATTCAAACAAGGGCCCTATCCAGCCAGTGTACCTTTAGATTTAGATAAAAATGATTGCTAGCAGCTAATATAAGACTGTAACTTGTAAATATTCATCCAAAATGATTATTCATGAAAAAACCAAATTCGAAGAAATAACTTTTTGCCGGTATCCTAAAATTGAGTGTAAAAGACTATTTATAAAATTAAAAAACAGATGAAAAAAAATATTCTCACCCCACCCGGGGATCGAACCCGCCACCGCTTGCACCACAAGACTTAGTACTGCTCATTCGGCCACGAGAGCTCTACTAGGGTTGACAATATAAAACATATATAAAATAGTCTTTAATAATTTCTGTTGTTGAGCCTACCAAATAAGGTTTTTTGACTGCTAAGACTATCGTGTAGGAAAAGACATCATTTTAATAGATGAGATTTGATTAATTTATCATATTTTAAGCAATTCATGTATACATTTGTCCACATTTATTATAAAATATGCTAAGTTTGGGGGGCCTAAATCATCGGGGGCCCCTGGCTTTAGCCCGTTCAGCCCCCCCCCCTTAATCCGCCATAGCATCTCAGTTATGAATTTTTAACATAAATTAACTTACTCAGTGTATTACTGATCTTTTGAAACAATGATAAAATGACACAAAAGCTTAAGCACATCAGTAATGATTTGGTTGCAGCTCTTTTGGAATAGAAATCTAATATTTTGAAAATCATTATTTTAAACGTGATGGAAACGTTATCGACTAACACTCGATGTTCTGCTGTGACAAAAATTTTGCTACAACTTAAAATCCTCTTTTTTTACGTTAGCTATAATTTATTAACGTATAGACTATATTACAAAACAAATTACACTGTACTTGAAATTGACGAATGGATCTATGAAAACTGGATAATTCAATATTAGTATGAATGTGTAAAAACAACTTATACCCTATATTGAGAAAATATAATATGGAATGATCTATAAAACATTGACTACATAATATAAAAATTAATTGATTAATCTTTTGAAAAATTAAAGGTTTTAAATGTTTGTCAGGGATTTTTAAAAAAATGAGGGCGACGAGCAACCTTTTAGGCCTACTTTCGATATTGGCTTATAGAATAGAAGTAGAAAAAGTCTATGTACATGTACTCAATTTATTAGAGCATTTGATGTTCAAGGCTTCAATTTGTTTTATCAAAAATATTAATCAATGGTTAAGAGTTTAGAGAATTGGATATTTAATGTAATCTAGGATGATAGTTGATGGGATTTTCCCGCTTTGTGAAGGCTAATGTTAGATTTGTGCTTAGTACGCATGTTATTGACACATTCTTGGTGTGATGTAGCTTGGGGGGATCTGACGTCATTTTTTTGTTTTTCTTTCAGAATTACTGATTTGACATGACTTATAATGTAACTAGCGAATCACCCGTCAAAAATGACGGAAGTTTTCAAAATAAATACACATCAGATTAAAAAATAACGTCCTACACAACTTTAATGTATTTTATTTATTTTTTATTTGATTCATTTATTATCATATTGAACAATTTTATGCGGAACGTTCGAAAAGAATTATAATTGGTGCAGTAATTTTTGGAGCGCACTATTGAACAAATCAGCATTACATCCAAGAAGCATTACATCCATTACGGGAATTATGTATGTTGATGATATAGAATGATTTTCCTTGAATAAAAAAAATCGGAAATTCTTTGTTGGAAATTATGTTTAAATACTAAATCGAGTTTTTATTACTTGTTTCGTATGTCTGATTACCATCGATCGATACTTAGTCATGCGATACCCATTTGGTGAACACAGGTTCTCAAACCTTGGTAAATATAGAGCCGTACTCATCACTAGGACTGTTAGCTTCACCTTAGCATTGATTCCTACACTCCCACTTTACTGGGATATTTACACTTCTAAAAGCATGTGTTTGGATTTACAACTAAATATTGTAGATCATAATGGTTTGCTGTATTCGTTTGTCATATTAATTCTACTAAATTTTCTTACATTTTTATAATATTTTTGGTCAGTTGTTAGTTTTTGTTTGGTTCACTAAAAATAAAATGCCAAGTAATTAAATGGTATCCCAAAGCATATCAAACGATATTTCAATAGCCAAGAATTTGGTATTTTTTTGCTATATCAGATTTTATCTGCTGGGTTTTTTGTTCAAAATTTTAATTTTTTGTTTCCCCAGAATCTGTAAAGTATAACACGTCATATATGAAATACCCACTTTTTGTCTTTCATTATATTTTCTTCAAAGAAATTGCTTAAAAAAATGTTTCAAAGGTTTTATTGTAATGTGTGCTGACGAAGGCACTTTTATTCCGTCTAAAATTTCAGATAATCACATATTGTTTATTAAAACACATTTTTAATACATTTAATACATTTTGAACACTGCCAAGAGGAACTGTTTGCACCTGTTTATTTAAATATAGCACCACAAACGAAACAGAAATAGTACAATAAATGAATTGTTTTAAAATATTTATTTACTTTTCGAAAGAATTGTTTTTTTTCTGTTTTCATTGATTAATTAAAATCATTTTATTTAAAATGTATTTGAATAGGAAAACAATCATAAATTGTTTTGGACCTAAAATGATTTGTAAACAAGTAACATTTACCTTAATTAATTTCCTTGGTAAAAGTAAGTAACTTGTTTCATTTTCAATGTAATTTTATAAATTCCATTAATATTTTTCTTAAGCCACTTTCATTTTAGAGGTACATTATTAACATATTATGTCGAATTTCTGTAATAAATTTTTACTATTGAATTTAGGACTAGTTTAATTATAAAAAGACTCGATTGAAAAATACAAAAGGAAAAAGGGTAGACCAATAGAACTCTAAGGCTAAAACTTAACTTGCTTTGGATACAATGTTTTTAATGGAAGGCTGGTTGAGTTAAAATAACTGGTCGAGCGGCGTTTGCGCTTGGTGAGCTTACCAAGAGTGTCGGGTTTGAGTCTCTGCCAAGGCATGACTTTGTTCCCATTGAATAGAGGTTCCCTGAGTCCATCCAGCTCTTATGGGTACCCCAAATTAAATGGGATAAATATATGCTACTTGCTATTGTGCCCCCATATTCAGTTTAGACTCTCAATTAACATAATATCGGGAAGGGCGAAATTGATTTGTAAGTAAATCGAAATTAATGTCACATAAGTACTAAATCTGAAGTGGAGCCCAAATGTGGAAGTGGGTTATAACTAATTTCAACAAATTCAAAAGACGAATTTAGTTTTGTACGGTTACAGATTATCAACAGGCTAAAAAAGATTCGCATTTTAAGAGATTCCTTCTTTGTGCAAGAAACTCCATACAGCTGTAATAAAAAGTATTTTTCTGGTTTAAATTGTGTAATTTGGAGCCTTGCGTATTCCCCGCATTTGAATAACACACTTGATGGCCAATCTGGAGTGTCAAATGTATCAGGGACAGAGCGTTAGACCGAATATACTGACGAAAATTTTGAAATAGATTGTGATAAATCCCATGACAAATATCCAACTCTGTGTAATTAACTTACCTTCACACAGAACAAATAATGATATTTCAGTTTACGAGTTTTCTTATGAAGCAGTTAAAATGGGGACAAGGACTTTGATGACAAAAGATTATGTTATATGGTTTTTTGGTGTAGTTTATAATACATTTACATTTTATGGAGCATTTAAAACTAACGTTTTTTCATCTTTGAGAATAGAAAAAACTAACTGTTAAAAATATAACAATTTTGAAAGCATTTGTCGACACGTACAGATATGCTTTTCAGATTACAACTATAAAAGATTTTTTGTGACGGACCTGTTCAATATATATGTAAACATCAATGGGTGACAGAATAATTAAAGTATATAGTTATAAATGTAAGTGGGAAAATATTGGATTTATTAGGCGATTTGCATTTGTCAAACAAAGGCAACAAAAGCATACTACACAGCCAGGAAATTAGCCCCCCAAAAATCGATCAATTATAAAGACTTTCTGTTGGCACTAAATTTACCAATTGTTTTCGTCTTGACACATTTTTCTCTCCAAATGAACTTATTGACAAAGCAAGTGCATATAGCGGGGTGGCGCTAAGGAATTATGGCATGGTACGTTTGTCACAAATTTAACAACTCTAAGTAGCATTAAATCTCAAATGCTAAACTGTTATAAGCTTGAAAATTATTGCAATATAATTTAAAGTTCAAGTACTTTGCTTTAATATGACTACAAACGTGGGGCGGTCACTGATGAGGTTTTACAAATGCAGTTCACTCATTCTTTCACGTATAGATCTCTCTTTTGCCTTCTAAATTGTAAATCTTTATTTTTTATACTAAACACCCGCCCAAACGCTTTTTAGTCATATTAAATCAAAGTACTTGAACTTATAAGTTTTCAATTATTTTTTTCTTTTTAGTCCACTTATAATAACGTGGTTTTTAACAATCTATTTTTACTTCTATTTATTGTTTGTCTGCTTACAATCGATAGATATTAAATAATTCGATACCCGTTTGGTGAGGACATGATGGATAACATTGATAAAATTGGAGCTGCTCTCATCACTTGAACTCTTAGCTTTCTTTTAGCATTGATTCCGACTTGTCCACTTGACTGGGATATTTACACCTCTAACAGCATGTGTTTGGCCTTTCTACTAAATATTGTAAAACATAATGGTTGGTTGCTTTCAGTTGAAAGTTAATTCTTCTTCGCTTTTTAACTATATTGATCATTTTTAACGGTCAGATATTAGTGTTCATTTGGTTTTCTAACAATAAAAAGCCGAAAAATTCTATGATATCCAACAGCAGATCTAATGATATTTCTATTGCTAAGAATCTTGCTTTTGTTGCTATATCAGATTTTATCTGCTGGTTTCCTATTGCCATAATGGGTTTCATGTCTCTTGGTGGTTACATGTTTGGTAATGAAGCTTATTCTTGGTCTGCAGTGTTTGTTATTCCAGTAAATTCAGCTTTGAATCCTATCATTTACACACTGCCAGCAGTTACAATGAAAGTAGGTACCTCATTCTGTCTTAGCAAAGCGTGTCAATATTTTTTTTTCCTAATTTACATTTAGACTTAAATAAAGCTTTTCAATAAAAATACAATTTCTACACAAATAATATGTGCGATAAAATTAATAAATGCAAAGCTTTAAATATGGAGAAATATGCAATTTTGAGCATCTTTAGAGCTTAAATTATAAAGGTCCATCTCAGAATTACTACAACGTGACATTAATTATTTTTAAAATAGCAAAGATAGAAATAAAGCAACTGCAAAATTAAAATAATTAAATTGATGATGTTCATCAATTAATTAAATTTTTGAAGAAATCGTAGAAGTTAAGTGTTGTTGTTTTAAACAAAATAAAATTTAATTTTTTAATATATCTACATCAATTTATTATAAATCTACTGGCAGCCATATTTTTCTGTTGCATTTATCATCCAATCTGCAATCATGCAAAACCTAATACTTTTTTTTTACAACTTCTGAGACATTAAAGACTTCCATATTTATGAGGCAGATTTTTAATGAGAAAAATTAATTAAAATGCTGTTTAAATAAAAGAAAGCAACAGCATTTTAATGTTGATATTTTAAGAATAAATAAATAAAAGAAAGCTTTATTCTTTTACGCAGAGCAGGTCTCATTATGATCCAATTTAACAGAAGCTGTCAATCGAATTAAATGTATGAGCATACGGCACTTTTTAAAATCAGTTGTTTTTTGTGTTTTTTTTTATATAATTGTAATTAATTTTTTAAAACTTTTCAACCAATAATATATCGCCCGACCGTGATTCTCAATTTTAACCAATGCTTATGGTTGTCTCTATAACCCAGAAAGTCTTTAAAATCTTCATCTTTCTCCACTCCTGATTGAGAAATTTAGAGATATGCTTGTAAGCTATCACCTCACTAATGCTAAAGCACACTCTGACACATAAGGTTGCAACAGTAACTGTTAAGATACTTGTCGGTATGTGACTTAAATAGACAACATTACTTTCTGTAATGTAAAATTTATATTAAAATTGGCTTCACTTGCAAAAGTCTACCTATATCTTATTTTAAACAGTTTTACGTATCTATTTTAAGTCTGTTAAAATATTGCACGGATCTTCTGTATATCCTAAGTAGTGTTAAGCGATCCTTATATGCTACGTGTATTTAGTGGTAATGAATAAGTATGCTATAAACTGAATACACGTTATAAGGACTCCGAATACACGTTAAAGGACAACGAATATACGTTAAAGGACACCGAATACACGTTAAAGGACACCGAATACACGTTAAAGGACACTGAGTACACGTTAAAGGACACCGAATACACGTTAAAGGACACCGAATACACGTAAAAAGACGCTGAACACACGTTAAAGACCTTAAACATGAATACTGCGTTCAGAGGCGTGACAACGACTTGGCATCGGGGCAGTTGCCAAGGGCGCCGAGGGCTAATCCTTCAATAATTAATTTATTCTGTATAATTTAGTATTTGCCCTATTTCCCAAGGGCGCCAAAAATGAATTAGCCAAGGGAGCGGAACACCCAGTTACGCTTCTGACTGCGTTTATAGAGTGATCACACAATATTTTGAGGAAAAATTTTAAAACATCTTTTTTTATTTTCCTGTACAAGAGGAGAGGACGAATATTGAGATAACAAAAATCATTTTATCACATGAACCGCCATGTTTAATCGCAACGTTTAGGTATAATATTTGAACAGCAATCTCGTGTAAATAAACAATATAATAGCCCAAGTCACAGGTTGGTTGGAGTATGTATCCGTAACACAATGACGTCATTTTTAGCTTATATTTAAATATATATATACAAGGCGCGCATCAGGAGGTGTGCAAAATAATGATAAATTAAAATATTCCCGCCGTAACAAAAAAATTATATGACGTCATTGTTTTAAATTATATTTTTATTTTGGAAAAGAGAGTGATGTAAAAAGAGGATTTGAGGATTTAAAATTATAAAATACCTTGTGTACATTTCAGGAAGTTTAATATTTCATATTTATCAAACAAGGATAAGTAACTTGAGCTTTTGACAAACAAACAAAAATAGGCGCCGCATAGGCGCCCTACAACCCCTAGTAATTTAATAATTACCACAAATTCAAATAAGAGAAGAGTGATGCGCCTTATTTAATTTAGACATTAAACTATACATCATGGGCACATACTCTAGAATTATGAAACGGTTGTATGCATTAAAGAGTTTTTAAATATGAATTCTCCCATAAAACAATTCAAATGTTTTATTTGTGCCAAAAATCTTATCTGTTTACAGACGCTCCTTCTTGACAGAATCTAATTGTTGCGGTACAAGTTAATCTTGGAAATTTAATGTTGTATTTTTATGTAAAGTGAGTTCAAATGTCATTTAAAGACGGTGATGAAAAGTGGAGTTTTACTGTCTCCAGGCAAAAATTAATAGAGTTGTGAGTCGCGATGTAACAGGTATTGTAGGCTGTGGTCAAGATGAAAAGTGGAGTCTTAGGGTAGAAATTAATACAGTCGTGAGTCGTGATATAACTGGTATCGTAGTCTGTGGTCAAGATGAAAAAGAATTTCGTTGCTGTTGTAACGAGGACTAGAAATTTATGGGATAGATGAAATACAATCTCATGTACGATGAAAATGGAAAAGATTTTCGAGTTAAACTGAAAGAAATTAAACACAAAAATCGTGAAGCTAGGCTATAATTTATATACCAACGCTGGCTCCAACGAGATAATTATACATTTTTTGTGTGTGCTATTTAAGCAAAAAATATTTCTTTAAATGCTTTTAATGATTTATATGTTTGTAAATACAATTATGCATTATAAGAAGTAATTCATCTTTGTCTGAAATAATTTGTCGTATACTTTCTTATATATTACAGACGTCCTACTTAACAGAATATGTTGTAACCCTACAACTTTGCCTTAGTTTATGCGTCGTCTATCACAGTTATTAGAGTTTGCAACGTTGATATTGTGTTGGTTTTCAAAGTCTTATGACCAATTCCACTTTTGAATACCAGGCGGAAAGGAGGATTAGTTCGTAGTTATTCTTATCGGAGGAACAATAAAGCTGTTTGTATGGGTATGGTATTATATTATTCTTGTGTTATGCAAACGATTAATTTTATAAAATATTTTATAACTTGTCTCAGCAATGTCAACGTCACGAAACTCACAGCGAAGTCAAATGTTGTTTATTTCTTAAGAAATAGTGTAATAAAAATGGCTTTGAATCAGAAAATGCTGCTCAATCTTTAAAGATTTTCTATGTTTATTTCATCACTCTATAGATTTATCTGTTCTACTCTACACGTGAAAAGATTTTTATAAGACTGAACTTGATGCTACAGAAAACAGACGTCATTCAATAGAATTTCCTACCATGTTTTTGACAAAGCTGATGTTCTCTTTATTATTTTTGCTTAAGAGACGTAAGTAATTTCATTTTCACTGTAGCTTAGGAATAAATGCAGATTTTCATTAAATTTTCATTTTCTGGTTGATTCCAAATTTTTAAATTTTGGCAACAATGTTTCATTCTTGCCTAGCCTTCATAAATTATTCGAAAGAATGTATTTCATGTGATGCACTAGTAGCCAAATGTCTTACTCACTAGCCTCGTCCTCACTATCATTTGGATATTTCCAAATTTTTGCTATACCACCTATTTCATATTGAGTTCAGATTGGTAAAGACTAAAAAATAATGGAGCGAATTCGTTTCAAAGAAAATTATAGCAATAACGCGACAAAGTCAATTCAAACGCGACTTAAGGTTAACAGAATTGAACACACGTTTTTACTACATCCGGTGCGTAAATTAATACGGATATATCAAGGCTGAGATAATAGTTTGGCTCAATGATATTTATTTAGAGCTTAGTGCAAGGCTAAATCACAAAAATACAAATACAAAATCTCACTTAATGTTTTCACTTGAAAGCATAAATTCAGCACTAAGAAACCAAAAAGCGTTGTAATTATTAAGAAATTTGAACATGCATTTTACAATGCATATGTTGTTAACATATACTGTGCCAATATCACTTTATATATTTAACACGTGAAACTGCTATGAGTTCTACAAACTTTTCAATATTAGTTAGTTTAAACAAAACATGTAAACTTGAAATGATAATGCGTTTATTTAGCTGTTAGTATCGCATTTTCGTATTGATTTCAACAAATATTTTTAAAGAAAACTCTGATAACATGTTTGAATAAAAAAAAAGTAAATCATGTAAATATGAGTGTGAGTTCTACAGAAAACGATAACTATTTAGTGAGAGCAAATTTTAATCAGGAATATACATGAGTTAAACATAAATGGCATGGCCGAATGCATATTCATTTCACTATTAACAGATGATTGTGATAAGTAATTTAGCCTTATTCTTAACGAGTTCCTCTATACTTGGAATGATGATTATGGTTAAAACCTGTTATTTGCCAGCCTGTTTGGCGTCGACATAGCCGATGATCGAGATAAATGTAAATTAAAATTGTGGCAATATATTAACATGTGCTTAATATTTATATCTGTGCGTTAATAATTAAGAATGTGCAAGCTAATGTTATTGGATATTTGTTTCTGTACACAACAGCGTTTCCGTGATTTCTTTAAATAAGCGATGTTCAACGCTAAAAAAATTTGTTTTCCACAAAAAATCTGTTATGAATTAAATTCTAATGTAGTAGATTAATAACAACTAGATTAGATACGACCCGCAGCGAAGCATACGCCGCAGACTTACTCATAGATAGTGCAGAGAAAGGGGAAAGAACGGCCACAAACTACAGCAAGAAGAAATGAGAAAAGTCGAAATGATTTAAAACAAATTGTGGATTGAAATTCTTCTGCGAAATCCGTTTGTTCATTGGAGTGTGTTTTGAAATGCGGTTGGCGGTTGTACTTGTTTATTAGCATAGTGGCGACGTGACGTCACATCAGTGTGATAAGGTGGCTTTGAAATCTGTGTGAATATACCGTCGTTGTCAATAGATGGCACCAGAAAGTCGTCACGTGTGAGAGGCAAGTGAACTTCGTAATGGCCGTGATCGGAAGGACCGCAAAAAAGAGCAGGTATAAACACAAATGTTGACCGGGATTGTAAACTCGAGGAGAGGTATAAGGACGTCCTCGGAAGTAAATGATGATACTGGCGGGAAGTATTTCGGACATCGCGATAATTTCTGCCTCGCCATCATATACTCCTGATGTATTCATGTACTGAACGTATTGTTGAGGAGAGTGTATGACTACTTTTCCGTCACTGAGAACAATAGACAGCACGTCGCCGAAGATACCCTAATGTTGAGAAACAAAGTTACAGCCATTTTGCGAAGTCATGTTCGCACAGAAAGGTTAAAACGAACGGGCCCAATTATAAATATTTTTAAAATTAAAAAATAATGTTTCAGCTGGGGCTTGAACCCCAGACTTTCCGCGTGTTAGGCGGATGTAATAACCACTACACTACAAAATGCATGTTATTATGTGAAGGAACAACGAAAGCGAACTCAAGAAGCATTGTTGGTCTCGAGATATGCCCCCTCTCCACCACCTTCACTTTCCAAACATAAACTGTGATAGGTCGACCCCCAGTCAAGGTCATTCGTCATCCTCATTTGCACACTACTCGTTCTTGTTCTGGTGAATTATATATATAGATATAGATGCTAAATAAATTTAGAGCCAATAACAAAAAAAAGTAAGCCCATGGTACATTGTGATCCTTATATAATAAAAGGCAAGTTTCTCTCCGGTCATCGATAGCGATTGGTCCCTCAAAAACATATGACTCCTACAGCCAATCATAGTGAGCACGTTTACGCGGACCTTCAAAACGAGTTATTTTTGGTGCAGTATTTCTTCCAAGAATTTATTTTGAGTTATGCGCTTTGGGATTTATAGTCAAAAGCTCTGTTTTTAGGAGTTATTTATTTTAATAATAATGAATGGCATTTTTGACGTGATGAACATGTATGCCGGTCGAGACGGCTGTTGGAGGGGAGTTACAACATGCCACCGAACGGTGGCGGAACGTCCTTGGACGGGCTTTGTTGCTAGTAGTTTATAAGGTTGTTAATGGCTAACCATATGAGTGTATTACTCGGAGTTCATTTTTTGGTGTGACAAATTAGTCAAATCTTAAAACAACCATTAGATTTCAATTTAATTATAATTTCGGCGAGTTAACGAACATATTAAAAAATCTCATTATTATTCTTTACTCCTTATTTTGGGTAACATTTTTTATTTTTTATATTGATATAGTTTTTTTTATTAGTTGACAGGCATCCCTAACCAGTCTGCACACCGCTCGTTGTGGTATTCAATAGGCCTGTTCACGGTGACCCCTGCCACATCCGATTCTCAGACTTTGTCTGACCCAAGTAAAATGTAGCATCCCTCCAAAAATCCTATTTCGTCCTGATAAACTTTAGCTGACCTATCACCAGCGTTTCCAAATCTTTGTCCCTCCAAAGTTAGTGTCTCTCACAACTCGCATTGCCTCTGAACCTCTATCCTCCAACGGTTCTAATATTCGTGCAATTCTCAAAAGGTATTGAGGGACTCAACAAACATTGCGACACCCTCTCATCTCCTCATCATAATCATGACTGCCTCCCATATTGCATTCAGCAATCATCTACCGAAAGCGATTAAAAGTTCATACCCGTGCTACACAAGGAAATTCTCACAATTAAAAAAGAAACACATTCAAACATCATATCAAAACAGAAGTTTTAATTTAATTTGACTTTTTTACATGTTCCATCTCCTTTGTGTTAACATATAAGGCAGAGACTAAGTTGATAATTATTTAAAAAATTTATATATATGTTTTATTTGTAAATCTTAACATTTAAATTTAAATTTCATTGAAGTTAAAAAAAAGCGTGATTTATTTTTCAAAACTTCTTTTTAATTTTATATTCTACATCATTACAGCAATTTATAAATTTCTTCCAGATACGTGTTATGACATCCCCGTACAAGATTGTTGGACATCGGATTATGACATCTTGGTGGTCTACGATTGTCGGGGAAAAAACCCATTTCTTCTTCACTTTGATATTTTCATTAAATTGATGGATTATTTTTCATTTAACAAAGGTCTGAAATTTTCTCTTGCTACATATAGTAATGAAGGAGCTCTGGTATTAAAATCTTTTGACGACAATTCTCCTGTTAATATTTATGGATTAAGTAGGTTTACAGAATATGAATGCCCCAGTAGTGTTACACCACAAGAGATATTTCAGATGACTAGGCAAGTACTTAACAGAGGTAGACAAAAAGCGAAAAAACTGGCTCTTGTTATACTATATAACAAAGTGCGTAGCTTCACTATTGACACACGTTTTACAGATCAGCTTGAGTTTCTACAATATCAAGAAATGGATATACGGAGGCTATTTTTGTTTATGGACACAAAAACGTTGAATGTAGTGAAAAACATGTTTATTTTCACACGACGCAACAATCATCTTTATACAGTCATGAATCGTGTCATTGCGTCCATTTGTAGCACTTGTAGGCCTGATACTTTCTCATTGTCTTATAATATCTCAGGACAAACACATAAAAAATGTTATTTATTACAAATGACGCTTTCTATAAAGACAAATTATAAAGCAAGCATAGCATGCGAAAAAGAAATGTTCCAATTATTTACTGTTCATTCTCAAGATGAAGTTTACTTTCTTAGATCAGCTCTGCCTACCATACTGCTTAAACTAAACATTTCTAATGCTAAATTTTTTACAAATCTAAAAGCATATTTTGGTTATTCCAAAAATTTCGAAGACTCAATAGCCAAAAATTATAAAATATTAAATTTGTCTCATACTAAAAGTTTTGAAAAGTGTACATTTTGGAGTTTTCACAGGGAACCTGATATACAAGAAACACTTTGCGATCAGTCTCAAATCTTAAATGGGTCAGTTGTAAACAATGAGAAAAGGTTCCTTGATGAATTTCTCGAAAAAACCTGTGATGGAGAAAGACATAAAAACCTATACACACAGCCAACAAGGACAAAATTTACGATAGACCAAAATAGCGCATATAAAAAACGCCAAAACAACATACTATTATGTGAACTTGACTTATCGAATAACATAAATGATATTCAAATTTCTGAAATTGGTTATGAAACAGTAGGAATCGAACAAATTACTTTGATACCCAAACGTTACTTCCTTTCTTTACTAGTAGATATCTTTGCAAATGTCAAATTTTTAAAGAAGGTCAAACACATGAACTGCACTTTGAATAGTGAGTCTACATTGTTCTGTCAACACGTAGCGATGTGCCATTCTCAAACAAATAACTCAAGAGATTTTTGTGACGGGCCCGTTCAATATATTTATAAACATCTACTTGTGACAGAATACTTGAACTTCTTCACACTTAGATCAAGTGGGTCATTAAAAGATTTTAATGCTGTGAATAATTTACAATATCTACACATGGAATCTCAAATTCAACGATCCGGTATTAGTGGCTCAACAAATGCGACAATATTACCAAACTACGCATTTTCTGATGATGTTGAAGTTAAACATTGTAACAATGTTTTATCATCGAAAATTCCTGCAAATGCCTCTTACTTAACAGAAAAAACATGCTTTCTATATCAAGATTCTAAATCCTGTAAAACATTGGCGTCTAAAAAGGACTGTAGTGACATAATTTGCCCCCCTAATTTCGTCAAATGTCCCGGTTCTAACTGTGCCTTTTTAGGGGACGAAGGCTGGAACATTTGTTCATCTCCAAATTATGTCAAAATTGTTGATAACGATCCACCCCTTTGTTTAGCGAATGTTCAATCGGTTATCAAACGCACTTGCACAGATCTTAATTTATCTTCTTCACATCTTGGTACCAAAGCAATAGATTGTGATTTCGATTGTGGTGAAGGTTTTACATGTTTGTCTCAGGGTATAATGGAAGATGATGAATCCGTTTATTTTATGTATGTGTTTCATCAAACTGTAAAAATATTCAAGATATTAGATAGATATAGAATAGAGGCAAAAATAGCCCCTTTACTAAATTTACTAGAACATTTAATTGTACGGGCTCCTCATTGTAGCATTGGCGATATGCATCATTGGTTTAAAGAATGGGATATTTCTCAGCTTGTAATTCTTGATCTTAGTTTTAACAACCTAACAAGCCAAGACCTTCTGTTTATATGTACTACCAGAACACTCAGGTATTTAAATGTTTCTAATAATCAGAATCTAACATTTTCAGTTAACGCTCAATTCCATAAATTATTAGAAACACTTGATTTGTCGTATACAAATGTAAATAACATTCCTCAAGCTGCGTTTCAGCAGTCAGTAAACTTAAAATATCTGTATCTAAGACATACTAGGATAACTAATTTTTATTCAATAGGATTGTCAGCTTTTTTTAGTTTAAATACACTTGACTTAAGAGATACAAGTTTACAACAAATAGAATCAGACGTCTTTCAAGGTTTGTCCATTAATTCCACTCTTTTCGTTAACGACTACAAATTGTGCTGCCCACAAGTGACGGGTCCAAACATTCCACAAGATAAGTGTTATTCCCCACCAGGTCCACTGTTATCTTCATGTAAAGATCTGATAGGTGACTCCAACAAGAGAATAGTTTTATGGTTTGTTGGTATTGTAGCATTTATAGGAAATGTGTTTGTTATAGTCTATAGACTATTATGAAACAGAGAGGTCTTAAAGAAAGCTTATGGAGTTTTTGTGACGTGTCTTGGTGTGTCTGATTTAATTATGGGGATTTATCTACTAGTAGTGGCATCAGCTGATAGTCATTTTAGAAGTCTTTATGTTTTGAACGATACAAGATGGAGATATGGAAACATGTGCAAGTTTGCTGGGTTTTTAGCCACATTTTCTAGTGAGTCATCTGCTTTTTTTATATGTTTAATTACCATAGATAGATATTTAGTCATGAGATATCCGTTTGGTGAGTATACGTTTTCTAACGTGAGTAAAATAGGAGCCGTAGTTTTCACTTGGATATTTAGCTTTTTTGTAGCATTAATTCCTGCTCTTCCAGTTAACTTGAAAATTTATTCTTCCAACAGCATGTGTTTGGCCTTGCCATTTAATATTGAGGTTTATAATGGTTGGCTGTATTCGTTTTGTTTATTAATTTGTCTCAATTTTCTAACATTTTTAATTATTTTTATTGGTCAGATTTTAGTGTTTATTTCTTTTTCTAACAATAAAATACCAGAGAATTCAATGATATCTAATAGAAGATCTAACGATATTTCTATAGCTAAGAATCTGGCATCTGTCGCCATATCAGATTTTATCTGCTGGTTTCCTATTGCCATAATGGGTTTCATGTCTCTTGGTGGTTACATGTTTGGTAATGAAGCTTATTCTTGGTCTGCAGTGTTTGTTATTCCAATTAACTCAGCATTGAATCCTATCATTTACACACTGCCAGCACTTCAAAGGAAAATTGGTACCACCTTTTCTTTCTGCTAAAATCGAAAAATATATAATCTTCTTAAATTCTCGTTTCAAAGGATTATCTTTTAGTTGTTGTAAAAATAAGTTGTAATATTACGAGTACATATTTTACCTTCACACACCAACATAATAGTTAATAACATAATTTTTTTTAAAATGGAAAGTGATCAACCGATAGTTATATTCTCTGTTTTCTTTGCAAAGTTTTATTAGCAGGCAAACAGAAAGTTTTTTTAAAATAAATTTGACTTAGTTGTATTAGTATATCTTTGTATGGAGAAGTATTCACAAAATTTAACCATAGATATCTATATTTATGACAAACTGAAACCTATGCTAAAATGACCAATTTATTTTATTATGGTCTTTTAGGCAATGGGAATTAATAAAACAATTTATAAATAAATCGTTTTTGATAGTTTACAAGCTACAAGAATATGGCCAGATAGTGTATACTTCTTTCATCTTATTATTCCATAGTAGTAAAACTCAGTCAAATATATATTACATATTCTTCCGTAAGCTTACTATAAGAGAGTCCAACATATTTCAATAAGGCAAATTATAAGTGACTTGAGAATATAAAAGTTGATTTCTTAATATAGTACTTTTCTTCCAAATCAAATCTTGCATCAATTATATTGTAGGCTACCTTTAGATCTTTCCTAATTGAAAATATTTAACCACAATTTTTATGCCATAGAAATACTCTATAAAAAGCATAACAAATAATCAAAGAAGGTACTTTGATTTTTTTCGTTGAATTTCTAAAAACGAGAAAACTTTATATTCCATATTAAAATTTTGAAAGAGAAATGGTAAGGTAATGTTCTTCTTTTTATTGCTTTTCTGGATTTTTCATTATCATTAATAATGGACTTCATAGAGCTGATATTTGTATTTTAGTATCGCTAATACAGTATATTTATGTAATTCGTGTTGTCTTTAATATTATTTTAAAGTAATAAATGCTCATTATAAAAATATGAATGCATTTGTTAAAATCGTTATCTCATTCTAATATTAATAAATGAAACAGCCTGATTTAATAATAATAGTTCCCGAAGTCCTGAATCTTCAAACCATTTTTATGACACATATCTTAAACTGTCACTATTTCCTGAGGTGGAAAAGAAGATCAAAGGCATCTCTCTACTAATAATGCTAATGTTGATTTGGTTCATTACTCAGGGTTAAGTGTCGACAAGGACAATATCTTGTTTTGTAATAAGTGACACAACATTTCAAAGAGGTATTTAATAGGATAGTTATGGTTTGTATTGATATGCCTTACAGAATAGGGACTGCGATACAACTTTCAAATAAAATAAAATTTACACAAACAAGTTGTGTGATTAAAACAATACAATTTGGCTTTATTAATTGACAAATACATATGTACACATTTCGGAAATGCCTTCATCAGTACAAATGAATAAACACAAGTTAAATTTTATATTATATATTACTTACTATACCATTAGAAAAAAGTAATTACCGCATATGCTCGTTCTAAAGCCGACCTTTTTTGGAAAAAAAATCTAGGAGAAAAAGTTGAGGGGTTGGCTTAGGAGCGGTTCATAGGTGATTTCTGCATGAATATTGAATATCGGTTTAGTTATTGTAGATCATCAAGGTCATTTTCTACATTCTACAAGATTCAACTGCTCTACCAGAAGCTATAATATATTATTAAACATCTGCACTTACCTTATTTAATCATTTTATTTATATGTGTGAATCTTTTAATACATAGTTTTATAAATTTTGTTTTCAACAACGAATTTTGAATGTACGCGCTTTCGCCACTGTTAACCAAAGAAATTTTTTTAAAATACCGGTAACTCTTGCCTAACAAAAAGCAAAAAGACAAAGATAAGCAGTACAAAATAAACAATAATAATGACCGATTTAGCTTGTAGTTTAAAAAAAAATGCGTGACATTTTTGTTCACGCTGTCCTATTATTTTTGGGGGGTCGGCTGGTGAGTGGGCTACACACTTTTCATACTTTTCTCTTCCAAAAGTATTGGGGGGGGGGTCGGCTTATGAACGAACGGGCTATATAAATGAGTATATAAGGTAATTAGAGCTGAAAACAGAGCGACGAAAAGAAGAAAGATCGGCACACGCACTTAACGAATTCTATTCAGGTGGCTAATTCTGATATACTGTTCAAAACATCGACTAGCAATCTTGGTTACATTATTTCTGACAATATGTCTACCAACAACTTCATCTATCACATCTGTCGCTCTGCCTGCACTGCCATTCGTCAGATTAACTCAATCCGTCATGACTTAACAGTTAGTGCAACAAAAACTCTAGTCTGTGCTCTTGTACTAGCTCGTATGGATTACTGCAATTCTCTTGTGTCAGGTGCTCCACAACAATGCATTGAAAAGCTACAGAAAGTTCAAAATTAATTAATCGTTAATTTCGATTAAAGCCAAAAATTAAAATTTATGGTTTTATAAGTAACTTTTATTAAACGTATTTGTCGAAAATCGAAATAACACTGAATGTCTATATATGACATATTAGAACCAACAACGCAAACAGACAATTGTGTTGACATTATTTGGTTCAAGTGATGAACGGGTCTAATTGACATTATAACCAGCCGAGCTGAACAATTGTTCACATAGCTTTAGATTGTCTCAGCTGAAGTTCCTGATACTGTAGTGGATGTTTGTTTTGCAGGTGATATGTAAGCGAAGTTTTAGAACCATGGTAGCAATGTTTTCTTTAAGCAGCGTGGCTGCGCAGATGTTTGACCGACGCCACGCAGAAGTTTAGAATCACCGCGCAGCAAATTTTGTAAAATATTGCACAAAAAATGAACGTTGCGCAACTTTGCACTCTAGTTTTTTTTAAAAATTTGCACACGTACCAACTAAGCTTAGACTTACACTGAAAACTTGCATGGTATGCAAACGATTTCTCTCAATGGACACAGTAACCTTTATCAATATTTTGAACATTCGCGTCAGTCAATAGTTTAAAACCAAAATGTTCGTGTAATCATCCAGAAATTACTTCATATTTATCGGCCGAAATATTTATTTTTTTGACTTCCATTACATTTATAAGAGTTTGGTCGATTAATCGTTAAAAATATTTTAATCTTTAAATTTTTTTAACGATTCATCGAGAAATTAATCGTTAATTTCCGCAGCTCTAATATATATATATATATATATATATATATATATATATATATATATATTATATATATATATATATATATATATATATATATAATATATATATATATATATATATATATATATATATATATAATATATATATATATATATATATATATATATATATATATATATATATTAGGGGATAGCCCTAGATCTGGATTGCTGGATATCCGGACTTGATATCGGTATTTTCGCCACTATCAGGATTCGGCAAATACTTATCTTATTTGTTTACAGACGCTCCTCCTATACAGAAGATTATTGCGTACATATCCGGTACATTTATAAGAGTTTGGTCGATTAATCGTTAAAATTTTTTTAATCTTTAAATTTTTTTTAACGATTCATCGAGAAATTAATCGTTAATTTCCGCAGCTCTAATATATATATATATATATATTATATATATATATATATATATATATATATATATATATATATATATATATATATATATATATATATATATGTTCGTTCGTCCGTCGATACGACGAGGACCACTCTAGTCATCCGAGGGTTTTCTGTGCGTGCGCAGATGGCTGATTAGGCCGATCCTTGCACGAAAGGTTCGGGAACAGAAGGGACAGGGGGCGAGTGCGACATCTCCTGGAGCGTTGACAGCATGGGCCTTTCGGGCTTGCCTCTTCTTTTCTGCGGCGGTAATCCGGTTTGCCTCACATGACCTGGCACCTTCGTGGATGGAAGAGCGCCAGGTGGATCGGTCCATTGCAGCTCGTTCCCACGTGTCTGGATTTATGGCAAACGCTTTCATTGAGGCTTTCAGTGTGTCTTTGAAGCGTTTCTTTTGCCCACCGTGGGACCGCTGGCCATACTGGAGCTCACCATAGAAGATTCTCTTTGGCAGTCTCTCGTCTGGCATTCGGACAACGTGCCCTGCCCAGCGAAGCTGGGACTGCATCAGGAGGGTGAAGATGCTGGGGAGACCTGCCTTGGTCAGTACCACTGTGTCTGGAATTTTGTTCTGCCACTTTATGCCGAGAATCTTCCTGAGGCTTGTTATATGAAACTGGTTCAGCTTTCTTGCATGGCGCTGATAAACAGTCCAAGTTTCACAAGCATAAAGCAGTGTGGGGAGCACCACTGCCCTGTACACTTTCAGCTTGGTCTGGATGGTAATGCCTCTTCTGTTCCAGACATTAGGGTACAACCTGCCAAAAGTGGAGCTGGCTCTGGCAATTCTGACGTTCACTTCGTCATCGATGGTGACATTTTGAGACAGTGTGCTGCCTAGGTATATATATATATATTAGGGGATAGCCCTAGTTCTGGATTGCTGGATATCCGGACCTGATATCGGTATTTTCGCCACTATCAGGATTCGGCAAATACTTATCTTATTTGTTTACAGACGCTCCTCCTATACAGAAGATTATTGCGTTCTACGCTTATCTATGGTTTATGATTATGACAGATCCGGATAGTATCCGGATATCAATGTAGTAATGAATTTTTGAAATCAAATTAAATTAATATTAATAAGATTAGAAATAATTATATAAAAGTAAAATAATTTAAAAAAAACAGACATCAGTACATTTAACAAGAATGGATAGTGAGAGAGAATTCAGAACAGCGGGGCAGATAAATGATGATAAGCGTTCTCGCTTGTCGCCGAACAAACTTGGGATGTTATTGTTCTTGAAAAAGAAATTGGGTATGACAAACACCTAATTTTTCGAAACTTGAAAATTGAAGAAAGAAACTACAATTTTAAAGGTAACAATTACCGTTGAGTACCATGTTACAACTTACTGGTAACTAGTAACTACTAACTATTTTATTTACTCATGTCATTTTATGATTTTCCTTGTTATAGCTGATATATTAATTTTATGTTAAAATTAATAATTTTATTTTAAAAAATAATAATGTTAAGTTTAATTTGTAATTATAAATGTATACTATAGACTTTATAGCTAAACAGGAGCCTTGGAAACTAGGACAGGATGAGAGCTGGCTTTCGTTTTTAACTTCTTTGACATTGACTATTACGTTGACAATTGTCAATCATTCAATGCTTTCAATTCGTTACTTACATTTAAACATTTTACTTATATGATATAAGTTATATCATTGTAATAATTTTATATTCTTTGTTGTTTTTTTCCCCTGTTAAACTATAAACTATATTGTGATTTGATTTGCGAACTTGAAAATAAAATTGTTGCTTGTCTCACGTGTTATATCTCATTCAGTCTTATAATGTTAAAACTCTTGTCTATTGTGAATATTATAATTATACAAAATAAGTTAAGTGACAAATTAAGGTATACATTAAATTATTAGCATAGAACAAAGTAAACAAATTAACAAGAGTTGATCATGAAATCATTTAAATCCATGCAAAATATAGTAAAAGAATCAATTTCAATACGAGAAAAATATATTAACTTAAAAAGTTACAAGTATAGATATTACTTTACTACATAAGATAAAAAACTAAGTTAACTAACAGCATATTAAACTTAAATCGTCTGAATGAAAGAACAGTTTTCGTATGGCTCTAGGTCACGACTTCTAATACATCACACTACACACTCAGTACAACACTGTTCGCTTGGTACACACTACATAGTTCGTTGAACTTCGTTCAATTTCGTTCATTCAATTCATTGTAAAATGTTCATTGTTGAAGTTGACAATGTCACAACGTGGATAGCAGACACTCTCCATTTTTAGGATAATAAAAATCTTAATAAATAGTATTCAATATCAGATATAAAGTATTAAAATACACCCTATAAGCTCTTACACTTAAATGGGGAGATATCCGGATCCGGAAATAGTAAAAAACCATATCCGGCTGATCCCTAATATATATATATATATATATATATATATATATATATATATTATATATATATATATATATATATATATATATATATATTATATATATATAATAAATGCATATCTTTATAAGTTATATTTATATAGCCAAGGTGTACAAATCTAAACATTTAGGAATATGACATATCATAAAACTGTAGATTTAAAAAAATAAAAATTTCGAATGAAAACTAGACAGAATTCTGGCTAATGTAGCATACAAAATATAACAACAAAACAAGGAAGAATATTTAATCAAGTTCACTAATGTCTCATTCATCCTTATCCTGTTCTACAGGGATTGGATCAACCTTGCTTCAGTTTCATTACTAAACATTAATATATTAAGTAGGGCTGTTAACGTTTAATTTAAATTTCATCGTTAACCTTTGAAAGATTAACGATTAATTAATCGTTAATTTCAATTAAATCCAAAAATCATAATTTATGGTCTTATAAGTAACATTTATTAAATATGCTTGTCGAAAATTGAAATAACACTGGAATGTCTTCTTTATATGACATCTATTAACCAATAACGCAAACAGACAAGTGTATTGTCATTATTTGGTTCAAGTGATGAGCGGGTCTTATTGACAATATAACCAGCCGAGCTGAACAATCGTTCAGATAGCTTTAGATTGTATCAGCTGAAGTTTCTGATACTGTAGTGGATGTTTGGTTTGCAGGTGATATGTAAGCAAAGTGTTAGAACAATGGTAGCAATGTTCCCATTAACCAGCGCAGTTGCGCAGATATTTGACCGACGCCACGCAGAAGTTTAGAATAACCGCGCAGCAAATTTTGTAAAACATTGCAAAAAATAAAATGGATGTTGTACAAATTTGCACACGAGTTTTTTTAACTTTGCACACGAACTAGCGAAGCTTAGACTTAGAGGGAACATTGCATGCTAGGCAAATGATTTCTCTCAATGGACACAATAACCTTTATCAACATTTTGAAAATACGTGTCAGTCAATAGTTTAAAACAAAAATGTTCGTGTAATCGTCCAGATATTAGTTTATATTTATCGTCCAAAATATTTTACTTTTTGACTTCCAGTACATTTATAAGTGGTGAGTCCATTAATCCTTAAAAAATTTTCAATCGTTACAAAATTTTAACGATTAATCGAGAAATTACTCGTTAATTTCCGCAGCCCTCTTATTAAGCCTTAATTTCACAGGCTCAACCATGAGTTATTTAGCCAAAAATATATATGTAAAAAATATAAAATGAACAAAAACACTTTTTTCAAAAAGATGAGGCCCAGCTGCAGTGAGGAATGCAGAATCTCGCATGAAAAAGCAGAAAATAATTTTTTGTCACAAACTAAGTAGTCACACAGGGGGGTCTCAGAACTCTAAGTATTATTGATATTTATTGTGATCGATTGTGGGATTTAAAGTGAGATATAAGATTTGATCAACTAACACAAAAGTTCTGAGTCCTCCTGTGTGACTACTTCGCTTGTGACTAAAAAATTATTTTCTGCTTTTTCATGCGTGATTCTACATTCCTCACCCAAGCTGGGCCTCATCTTTTTTTTTAAAAGTTTTTTTGTTCATTTTATTTTCTACTTTTACGCGTTAACAAAAGATTTGTAAAATTTAATTTCATTCATGAAGTCCTGTTAAATTTCCTGTTAGCCAAGTTCATGTAGAAACGAAATTTGTGAGCAAAATTTCAAATTGTCTATAAATATAAACTTACACATTCTTAACTCCTTTCCATATGTGCGCTGATCCAGGGGAAGTGTGTCATTTTTAAATCCCTTATATTAACTTCACCGCCGTCTCTCTCTGTCTGTCTGTCTCTCTCTCTGTCTCTCTCTCATCATCTCATGGGCTCGGCGGGCGGAAAAACAAAAGTCAAAAATGACCCACTTCCAATGATCCGATCGAACTGAAATTTGGCACACGGACCCGTCTTACCTAACAATGCATCGTATCAAAATTTCAGATCGATCGAACGTACCGTAATTAAATTAATGCATTTTTAGTTTATCCTTATATGAGGTATGTAATTTTAATTCACGATTTGTTATTGTTTTTTTGCCACGTGAAAGTTTGAGCATTGAGGCGACCCAACGAAACGACGGTGCGCTTTTGTTTACATTTTACGTGTCACTCTGAGCTCGGTCAAGCGAATCGGTGACCAGACTTTTCCCCTCTCCCCCCCACCCACCCCTCCCCCCCCCACTAGGGTTATGATGCAAAGTTGAGTTAAGACAGATTCAGTCTGTAAATGTTTGAATATAATCAATACTTTTAGTTATGTCTCATCTATAAGGGATTTATAGTCAAAAACTTTGTTTTTACGGGGTTGTTTATTTAAATCCCTTATATTAACTTCGCGGCCGTCTCTCTCTCTCTGTCTTGGGCTCGGCGGGCTCGGCGGGCTCGGCGGGCGGAAAAACAGAAGTCAAAAATGACCCACTTTCCATGATTCGATCAAACTGAAATTTGGCACACGGACCCGTCTGACCTAACAATGCATCGTATCAAAATTTCAGATCGATCGAACGTACCGTAATTAAATTAATGCATTTTTTAGTTTATCCTTATATGAGGTATGTAATTCAAAATTCACTGTAAATCTTAGTTCCACGTGAGTTTGAGTTGACGCTGACCGTCGTGTTGACGACGACCGTCGTGCCGACACCCCCTCACATCCCACCCCCATTTATTAAAGACAAGGGACATCACTCAGTGTCAGTCTGTAAATGTTTAAAAATAATCACTACTGTTAGTTATGTCTCATATATAAGGGATTTATAGTCAAAAACTTTGTTTTTACGGGTTTGTTTTATTTAAATCCCTTATATTAACTTCGCGGCCGTCTCTCTCTGTCTTGGGCTCGGCGGGCGGGCGGGCGGAAAAACAGAAGTCAAAAATGACCCACTTCCCATGATCCGATCCAACTGAAATTTGGCACACGGACCCGTCTGACCTTACAATGCATCGTATCAAAATTTCAGATCGATCGAACGTACCGTAATTAAATTAATGCATTTTTAGTTTATCCTTATATGAGGTATGTAATTCAAAATTCACTGTTTGTTATTGTTTTTTTTCTGCCAGTTTCACGTGAGTTTGAGTTGACGCCGACCGTCGTGTTGACGCCGACCGTCGTGCCGACACCCCCTCACATCCCACCCCCATTTATTAAATACAAGGGACATCACTCGGTGTCAGTCTGTAAATGTTTGAAAATAATCAATACTGTTAGTTATGTCTCATATATAAGGGATTTATAGTCAAAAACTTTGTTTTTAAATCCCTTTTTTACTTTTGTTTATCCGCCCGGCCTACCGCCTGCGAACCCAAGAGACGATGGTGAAGATAATATAAGTGATTGAATTAAACAACCCCGTAAAACAAAAGAAATTAATATAAGGGATTGAATTAAACAACCCCGTAAAAACAAGGTTTTTGACTAAAAATCCCTTATAGATGAGACATAACTAAAAGTATTTATCATGCTTAAACTCGAAAAACATTTACAGACTGAGATTGCCTTAAATACCCTTTGTTTTAAAACAGAGGGGCCAGTTAAAATGTTTCGTCACGGATGGCTGTACTTAACTCAGCGTGACTCGTTTATGTCAACAAAAGCTGTCCGCTACATAAAGATATAAACTAAAAATGCATTCATTTTTATTGCGTTACATTCGATCAATCTGAAAATTTAATAGATTTATACAAGCCAAACCTACTGTGAAAATTTCAGCTCTCTAGCAAGTCAGAAAACGTGTGTTACGAGCGTATTGAAAAAGTTGAATTTGAATCCTAATCCATTACGACTTAATAGGATAGGGGCCTCAAAATGGGACAAAAATCAACCATTATGTATTCAAATAATCTAAATTTTACATTCAATATAAAAGATGAAAGAAATATGTTCACTAGTAATAAAATAGGCTCTTTAAAAAATTAATAAGACAAAAAAAGTTATCAATATTTAAAGATAATAAATTAAATAGTTACAAACAGTGTAAGATGGGTAAGACGTCAGCCTTGTGGAATCAAACCAAACAATTTGACTTAGACAAGGCAAAATGCAATCTTTGTGATGAAATTATGTCGGCGAAGTTCGGCAACAGCATTGCAATCAAGTACCATCCGGCCGCTTTACATAAAGTGGATGTTATCTTATCTGTTTACAGACGCTCCTTCTATACAGAAGATTATTGCGTCCTACGCTTATCTATGGTTTGTGTTTAGTCCTGCATTTTTATTAGAGATTTAAATGTTGATAAAGTGTTGGTTTTCCTGGATTCTTCAGGCAACCCATTCCACGCCCGAATTCCGGACGGGAAGAAGGAAAACTTGTATGTGTTTGTTCTTGCATACGGAATAAGAAAGGTGTTTTTATCCTTATGTCTATCTGAGGGTTGTATTAAGTTATCTTTGTGTTGTATTTCTAAATTAGAATTAATTGCTTTATGTATGATTACTACTTTGCTCTTGGTTCTTCTATCCTCTAGTGTTTCAAGGTTTAATGATTTAACTAATGGTGTTATTCTTGTCAGTTTCGAATATTCTCCAGTAATGAATCTGGCAGCTCTTTTTTGAATTTGTTCTAGTTTATCAATGTTTTCTTTGGTGGATGGGTCCCATACAGAAGATGCATATTCTAGTACAGGTCTCACCAAAGTGAGGTAGCATTTTAGTTTTATATCTCTATTACATTTGTTAAAGTTTCCTTTTTATAAAGCCTAAGGTTTTGTTTGATTTTTTAATAACTTCATTGACATGGGGATTCCATGATAGTTTCTCATTTATTAAGACTCCTAAGTATTTTGCATCTTTAGTTTGGGTCAGTTCTTTTCCATGAATGTAATATTTTGAATTTATTTGTTTCTTTTTCTTTGTTACTCTTAACAGTTGACACTTTTCTGGGTGGAAAGACATACTCCAGTTAGTTTCCCATTTTATCAATTCATCTAAGTCTTTTTGTAAAATTTTGCTATCTTGTTCTGATTTAATTGTTCTATAGATTATACAATCATCAGCAAATAACCTAACTTTTGTACCTGTTGAGATGTTGTTGGGTAAATCATTTATATAAATTAAAAAGAGTAAGGGACCTAGCACAGTTCCTTGTGGAACTCCTGAGTTAACCTTTATTGGTGCAGATTTAGATCCATTAATTATTACAGTTTGCTCCCTGCCCAAAAGGAAGTCTTGGATCCAGTGATGTAAGGGACCTGAGATTCCAAAGTAGTTAAGTTTTTTAAGTAAACTAAGGTGGTGAACTTTGTCAAATGCTTTTGAGAAGTCTAGTAATATTGTATCTATTTGATCATTATTGTCTAAGCCTTTTGATAGTTCATCTATTAAACCTATTAATTGTGTTTCACATGATCTGTTTTTTCTAAAGCCGTGTTGATGTGGGCATAGGGCATTATATTTGTCTAGGTGGCTAACTATTTTACTATATATTATGTGTTCTAGTAATTTACAGGTGATACTAGTAAGTGATACAGGTCTGTAATTACCAGGGTCTGATTTATCACCTTTCTTAAAGAGTGGAGTTACGTTAGCTAATTTCCAATCCTGGGGCACTTTACCCTGGTTTAGAGAGGCTTGAAAAGAGAACTACAAGGATTGGGGACAGTTCATTGCTTAGTTCTTTTAATAACCTTGCAGGCAATTCATCTGGGCCAGTGGCTTTGTTTATTTTTAAAGTTTTTTAGGAGTGAATGTATACCTATCTCGTCTACAGTTATGTTGTCTATTTCTTCCATTTTATTTAAATTTATTAAAACTTCCTTGTCGCTTGAGGCAGAGAATGATGATGCAAAGTATGTGTTAAGGATATTAGCTTTAGTCTCATTATCATTATAGGTTTTATCATTTGAGCCTTTTAGTGTGGCTATTCCTGTAGGTTCCATTTTTTAGATTTGATAAAGGACCATAATTTTGTATTGTTATCTTTAGAAATTACATGGTTTATATATTCATTTTGGAGGTTTCGACTAAGTTTTTGTGTCAAGTGTTTAATCTTTAAGTACTTTTTGTGTATCCTTTTTGAATTGGTACAAAGATTTTTCATGTATTCTAGTTTGGTATTCGGTGGTCTATATATACTGCCTACAATAAGTGGTGTTGAGTTTGGTGTAACTATTTTACAAAAAACAGACTCTATATTAAAATTTGATTGTGTAGTAATTTCTTCAGCTATGATATTTGATTTGATTGCAAGCAGCACTCCTCCATAATTGTCTGGTCTATCTTTTCTAAAAAAAATTATAATTGTTGTTAAATATTTCTGAGTTATATATGTTGGGGTTCAACCAAGTTTTAGAGCCAGCAATTATGTCTGGTTCTTCTGTTTTTATAAGTAGTTGATAAACCAACTGCCGCTCCACCCAGTATCGTGAACTTTTCGGGGCATTAAAAATTCACAATACACTATTACAGTTCACAATACAGTATTAAAGTTCACAATACGGTGTTAAAGTTCACAATACAGTGTTAAAGTTCACAATACAGTATTAAATTTCACAATACAGTATTAAAGTTCATAATACAGTATTAAAATTCACAATACAGTATTAACGTTCACAATGCAGTATTAAAGTTCACAATACAGTATTAAAGTTCACAATACAGTATTAAAGTTCACAATACAGTATTAAAGTTCACAATACAGTATTAAAGTTCACAATACAGTATTAAAGTTCACAATACAGTATTCCCTCGCTTTTTGCGGGTTTAAAGTTCTTTTACATCCCCCCCCCCACCAATGGCGAAAAACCGGGAATATTGGATGCAGTTTTAAAACGCCTATGTATGAGATTATATACGGTACTAAATGCTTCCCAAACACTTTCTAAAGACACTCTTACTTATTGATACAGAAATAATGTAGTAATATTGCATGCATGTATGTATTTCCCTTATGTATTTCACTTATGTAGAAATGAAAATGTAAACGTTTTTTTAATTTTGTACTGTAGCAATCCTATATAATAAAAGGCAAGTTTCTGTCCGTTCTGTCCGGCTCTCGATAGCGATTGGTCCTTCAAACACATATGACTCCTACAGCCAATCATATTGAACACGTTTACGCGGACGTTCAAAACTAGTTATTTTTGGTGCCGTATTTCTTCCAATACTTTATTTTGAGATATGCGCGTTGGGATTTATAGTCTAAAGCTCTGTTTTTACGAGTTATTTATTTTTAACTATAATGAATAGTATTTTTGACGTGATGCACATGTATGCCGGTCGAGATGGCTGTTGGAGGGGAGTTACAACATGCCCCCCGAACGGTTTCGGAACGTCCTTGGACGGGCTTTGTTGCTCGTAGTTTAATAAAATAGAAACCTAAGTACATGAGGAAAGTAACACCGCATAGCTTAGTTACCCATACTGTATTACTGTACTGAAAAGTCATTTTCTATGCGTAAAACATATGTATTAGAATTGACAGAAAATGAGGTAAATTTAAAAGCAAATTTAGACGGGTAAATAAAGTACGCATAATTCAGGTAATAATTGTACAGTACAGTAGGATGCGATTGGGTTAAGAGTTTAACCCGCGAATATTAGGGTCACGAAAGGGGAACCGCGAATAGGTGAGGGTATACTGAAGTATGCTACTGGTGGCACGCTGTTGGCTACTATGTGAAATGTGCTGCATGGATGTAGGCTAGGTCTCATTGTATTGCGAAAATAATGCGGCGTTTCGAACGGGTACCCGGCTAGCCTTTCAACATTTGGACGGGTACCCGGGTTAGCTTTTTTCAACAGTATTGACATCCCTAATAGTAAGTAATATTTTTGAAAATCTGGGCCCTTATATTAACCCATGAGAAAATGCTAAGACAGCATTAAATGTCAGTGACTAAGAGTGACAAATAAATGACTTCAAAATTTTAATTTATTATATGTACTACATTTTTACTCAAATTAAAATATTTAAAGATGGTCCTAAAGATGTGGAAGAAAGTCATTTGACCGGAGCCTAGGGCTTTTTATGGGTCTTCTCGGAAGACCCTCTCAGCTATTTGGCCCCGAAAGGGACGTAACAGCTGAGAACCCCCACCCCTTCTTCCGGAAACGGTCGCCTGGGCATCCAGGACATAGAGTCGAAAACGCCTCCCACAAAAAGATGGCCATACAGCTAATACTCCAAGTTAAATGCTGATCGCCAACTATCATCACCATATGTCGAAGCGCACAGAATGATAACTGTTGGAGTAAAAAAAAAGAACTTCTTTATTACAACACTATGCAATTTAAACTTCATTTAGAACATGGTTCACACATAGTACGGTGCTATGGTTCGTCATATTTATGCCAATAAATACGTTTCTCTTCTCTCCGTTCATTGAATTATATTAAGTCATCACACTAATGAAAAGTTAATTCTGACTACCATTCTGCCATGTGAATCACTACTTCACATGATTTATCTCTTCGAATATTCAATGTTTAATTCCCAATTCTCTTATGTAAAGCAATTAATATTTTCCCGATTTCAGTATTTATATAATAATGGTATGTAGTTAAATCTCAGTTGTAAAAAGCCATTTGAATTAATGTAGTAAAATTAATGCATTGTTGAAAGTGGATGCAGTTTTGAGGCAATCAGTTAATGTACCTCAAACGCAAGTGAAGCAACCGATAAACTAATCAATTTAGTTGGGTCTTAATTATTTTATTTCTAGTGATACCACAGTAACTTAATAATTTAATATTTTGTATATTTGATAAAATACTAAGCAAACACTTTTTCTTCTACATTACTTTTTTTAACCTATGTAATCTACTATTAACTTCACATTGAAAAATGTATTTTTAGATTCCTTGTAAATATGTTAAGACAAAAGTAAGAAAAATACATTAAACATCATATTCGCAAGTAGAAATAAGGATTTTTTTTTCTGAATACAATTATTCAAACAAGCCACCACGTCGGGAGAACTGAAAAAGCTCATATTAATCTTATACTTTTTTTCATTATAGCACAAGAAATCAGTTATTACAAAATCATAGATAAACTTTGTGTCCTCTTCAGAATACTTTATTAACGCTTTCTTATTAAAGCAAATAGATTTATTGTAATTTATAATTATAAGGCTTTTAGCTGAGTTGTTAATTACAGAATTGGGATTCCCCGCTGTTTTCTCATCATTTCCTAAGTAACTAGATTGCATACTTTGTCCACATTTTCCCATTCGGTAAAGTTTTATAAAATGGGGAAATAATTCAAGGGTGGTTTTGATTTTTTTGTAATCCAGAGAAAACTCAAATTCAAATAAATTAACAATAAAAGAAATAACGAAAATGCTTGCATTTAAATGAGGATGAATTAACTTTCTTGGGGGCAGCCATTCGTCCAACATGTCTAGTTTCAAATGATGTTTTAAAAAACAATAACTCACGTGAGGAATAGATGGGAATTGTTGTAATTCTTGGAACCATTCGCTTAATGGAAAAATGAAATTATAGACATATTGTCTCTTACATGTGTTGTTTATCAACACAAACCCCGCATTCGTGTTACAGCTTACATATGTCCAATTACATGTAAATGCGTTTGGAGCTTTTGTTGTGTCGCAGACTAAAGAATCCCACGGATGGAATCTGTTGTCTGTAACATAAAGGTATTTGACCTTTAAAAGAGGATAACTGTATGCCATTAAAGCGTAGTCTCTAGATGTAATTTGTTTTAATTTCGTGGAATCAAAATGATTACACACTGAATATAACTCAATTCGTGTTAGTCGTATGAACAAATCGTGTACATTTGCTATGTAAAACGAACTATCAATCGTTTTATTTTTCCCTGTTACGGCTGTGACCGTACACGTTTTGTTTGTATGTATTTGGACATTTCTAACATAAATGTCACTCCGCTCTAGGCTATGAGTTTCAAGAGGTATACAACTTTTAATCACTGGGTGATATTTCAATAACCTTATCCCCCAAAACATTGGAAACAAGAAATCCCGATTGCTACAAAGAAATGTATTTATGTCTTTATAGACCAGTTCATAAGCAACGTCTGTAACTATAGAAACGTTATTTCGAAAATCCGCATAATCGTTTTCCAGTAGAAAGTCGTAAAACGTTTGATTATTTTGTTCTCTACAACTTGATATGACGAGTCTTTCCGAATTTGGGCAGCATTGTACGTCTAAATTTAGAAAACGTCTATACTTAAGTTTACCATGGTATGATTCAGTCGAACACACGGAGACGAAATCATCACAACAAGTCCTGTACACGACACACCGCTCGTCACATGAACACGGGTCTTGTTTAAATTTTCCACACTTTCCTTTGCATGAAGCTTCTTGTGTTTCATTGTCTAGATTCGACAAACCAACAGTTCCTGGAAAATGCATGTCAATTAAACATGTGTGGTTGAACATATATTGGTATTTGAATGTGTTAGCAATGAAATGTTGATAAATTTGAAACTTTTTTACCACCTGTTATGTGTAGTAATATTATTCCTATATTTTTTTCTTCTCCAATAATTTGTAACGATTTCTGAAAAATAGAATTTTCAAGTTTATAAGGAGATATTCCTGCCACTCAACTGATTAATAAATTGATAATTGTTCTTTTACTGCTTAGATAAAGCAATATCTGGTTCAATTCTAGTTTCAGTCTCAATTCATATATTGAAAAGTATAGTTATATTTGCAATTTGCATTCAGACGATGATAAAGGATTTTAAATTAGTATATTTTGTTTTTTAAGCTCTAATAAAATTTCAATATTTTTTTAACATTACATGTACACAAATGTTTAGATTATTTTATTAATCGTATATATTTATATTTTCCTCATCATACTCATCAACTAAGCATGTATACTTTCACTAAAATAAAAAATAAATGATTATAAAGAAATCCAGAATATATCGCAATCTTTGTTTCAATAAGTAACTGAATTCTTCATGTTGTTTCCTATCTTACAGCTCTTGAAATGTTGATATCTTAAAAAAAAATGCAATGTCTCGTTTTGTTAAGATATATATTCCGATATTGTTATGGTGTGAACCGTCAGCACATCCCAGTCGCGTAGATTCGTCGAAATATATAATGTATTTTTTTAAGATCATCAAATTTTACAATATAATATATTAAATCTATTTTATTTCATGTTTTTTCAGTGTGAAAATCGAATAACTGCAAAGTTAAAATAAATGAACACTTTTGTAGTATCAGAAGAGAGAATATTTCTTTATATGATGTCAGGCTCTTAAATGCAAAAGCAAGGCAATAGTATTTTAGAGAGATTATAATTTTATTTTCTCTTAAATAAATGTTTACAAAGTCTTAACAAAATTGTAGGGTATATTTATCCATTTACCTGAACAAAAGAAGAAAAGGAATATGGCCGTAGAAATGGCTATAATAAAAATCCTTTTATTTTGTAAACTGTCACGTTCCATCTTGATAAATAAATGTTTAGATTATCCTGCAACGATTCTCCACCTTATTATGTTCAGTTGGAATATCAATTTTCTTTAATGTTTACTATTAAGACAAGCACATTTAAGAAGAAAATATGATCTGTCTTCTGATTTCTTCATCCAGTTTTGAAAGAGTTTTGTCAATTTAACATATTTTCTTTGTTCAGCAACGAATGCTTAATTTCACACAAAAATATTTCAACCTCTAGATTTTGTAAAATATTTTTCCACTTTAAAAAAAACGTATTCAGCGTTGATGTATATTTTGTTTTTTACATGCTTTTATTACGCAGAGCATCCCATAAACAAATGGTTATAAAAATATTAATTATTTATAAAAATTGTTTTAACACCATAAAATTAAAATTTTATTACTGTGTAAAAAGCCCTAAAGAATATATTTTTAAATGCATGCGATCTACATTTAAATATATTTTATAAAATCTTATTAAATTCTTTTTATTAATTAACTCATGATTCAGAAAACAATTAAGATGAAATGATGGTTCAGTATTTATGAGCTTTAACAAAATATTAAAGAAAACGTTTCAGTTATTCGTTAAAAAATACCATAACTAAAATAGATATTTTTTTAAAAGCTTATTTTAGGTAGTAACTTTTTCTCTAAATATTTGAGTAAAGGTTGAATTGGAATCGGACACCAACGTACTTGGGAATTAAGTTGGACCAGAAGGTCCAACTACATAACCATGTACGTGAACTGTGCACCAAAGCCACAGCTAAACTGTCCCTGGCGAAGAAACTGGATAGTACTAGTTGAGGTGCGGACGCAAGACTACTGAGAGCTCTCTATCTCGGTAGTGTGAGGGGTGCCATTGACTACAGCCTCCCGGTTCAGGCCTTTGCGAGCCTTACGGCTCTAGAGGGCCTGGATCGAATACATAACCAAGCTCTACGTTTTGTATGCGCGGCGTTGCGTACGACACTCACAGCCGCTGTAGAAATTATGTCAAACGTGGAACCCCTGGCGATAAGGCGAAAAAAAAAGCAATCGTGACCACGGTAGAGCGGTGCCGTAGGTTAGAGCATGACGAACCCTGCTGTCAACTACAAGACCGATGGGTAAAGAGGACCCGACTGAAAAGACCCTCCTTCATGGATACGGTCCACGAACTAGAAGACTAAGTCTCCATACCCAAGCACAGGGAACGAATGCAACTGGTCCCTCCTCAAGGACCACATGAAAGCTTTGACTTGCCTGAACTACGTTTGACACTGGCAAATACAATGGTGACGAAAGCCAGTCCCGTCAAACTCCAGCGAGACGAGACTCTGAAGACAATCGAGGCTTATGGCGACAGCGTGGTGAAAGTCTTCACGGACGGCTCACGTTTCATGGATGGCAGAAGTGGATACGGAGTACGAATTGAATACCCGCTACCTGGACCTGACAGTATTGAACTGTCAGGGCCGTGCGGGTCTGAATATAGTAGTCACGACGCCGAACTGAAAGCGATCTGAAGGGGTTTGAAGGAAGTGCGCCGACGTCTCCAAAGAAGAAAGGTTTTCCCGACCGTCGTAGTCTTCACCGACTCACGGTTTTCGCTCGAGACTGTGGGTAGATCCTCTCTGGAGACGAAAACGGTCAGTGTCATTTGGGAAACAGTAGGTGAAATCCTAGCACGAGACGGAAAATTAGCCCTTCAGTATATCACTGGGCACAGTGGCGAGCCTCACTCAGACAAGGTCGATAAGTTAGCGAGAAATGGGTCAGCTCCGCCCCTACCCGACCGCCCGATGTAAAGACCATTTCCGAGAGAAATGACTTCAGGGCTGGGCATATGGAAGCACGGCCAGAAAAGTATTCCAGTACATGCCGCGACCGAGCAAAAGCGACTCCTGGTGGGAAATTGGACGTAGCAATCAGACGCTCATAACTAGAATGAGAACTGAACATTGTCCCATACGAAGCTACTTGTACAAGTTCAACACTAGAAGGGAGCTGCTCATGGCCTGTCGGCTGTGTAGCCACCCGGAGGAGACGGTGGCCCACGTACTTGAAGAGTGCCCCGAGCTGTGTGGGGATTTCGAGGGTGAAGTCATGGTACCTGCAGAAAAGTATCTCTGCAGGTATCTTATACATCTTAATCGGACCACTGGCGTGTAAGACTGCTCACATAAGAGAAGGAAAACTCTGTTTACAAACCCCTGCTGCCTTTCGGTTATACTCACTCTCGATAAAGGCTTGAGGAGTAAACCCTGATCACAAATAAACGACTTGGCGAGGATTAGTGCGCAACCAAGTCTATAAGTCCAGAGAACGGAAGTTTGAAAACACAACAGATAAAGATATCCATGCCGGATCGGCCGAGGAACGGATTAAAAACCGTGCATTCCACTGCGAATCACCAGAATGACGGCCTTAATTATAATTCTGGAACCGACCTAATTAGGCTTCCAAGAGAAGGGATTAATATAGGCACTTGGAACGTTAGAACCCTGTTTCAGTGTGGAAAAGTAAAAGAACTAACGCATGAATTACAACGGTACAGTTGGGACATCATAGGACTTGCCAAAGTCCGTTGGACAGTGTTTGGTGAAACATCAACAGAGAAGGGGCAGACAATTTGGTTCAGCGGTGATGACTCCAAACATCAATAGGGCGTAGCGATCCTAGTCAGAAAAGAAATATTTGCATCAGTCATTAGCTCCACACCAATTTCAAACTGACCGATAAGCATATAATATGTGCCAGACCCCGCATAATCTCCCGATCATACAGGTGTACGCTCCAACTTCCGACCAAAGCAATGACAATTTGGAGAAATTCTATGAGGATATAGAAAGAGTCATCAAAAGAACACCAAGAAAAGACATCGTATCTCTCTCTATATCTAATATATAAAGCTCAGTTGGTGTTTGTATCTTTGTATGTTTAGTTTGTATGTTTGTATGTTTGTATGTTTCACTTTTCAACTTTCTGTTAGATAATCACGGAAAAACCAAATGACGGACGGGGACCAAATTTGGCAGGACGGATCCTTTTACCCTGAAGGTGGTTTTAAGTTAGTTTTTGTAATTGTCCCTTTTGCCCGAATGCCGTAAATTAAATAATCAGAAAATGCAGAGACAAAGAATGAAAAATTAACCTCATTTCTGTATTGAACAAATTTACGCGGACGTTCAAATGCCGTTCAAAGCGAGTTACTTTTGGTGACGTTTTTTTTCCCCAATACTTTATTTTCAGCGGTGCGCATTCAAAAAATATTATAATGTCTAATTACGGTGCGCACATTTTCGTGTACGCTTCATAATTTGAGCTGTGTAGTACAAAGAATTGTCTTTTTCTTTACTGTTACTTTCTATATATTAGATAGACACGTAAATATATTTAATTACAACTGCCACACGATGCATTAGATTTAATTGTATTCACGTTTAAATTTAATTGCGAATTTGTTTTAATTATTTTCTGTTCCATAACTCGACATTTAATAAAAACATGTTTATGTAATAATTGTGTCAGTATTTTTTTCAAACTATTTAAATTTAGGCTACCGGACCTATTAACATAAGTAGATTAAACTAAATAAAGTGATCCTGAAAAGCTTAATTATTTTGTATTGCGAATTCAATATGTCATGTTCATTCCTTTGATGATGGATTACCATAAGCCATTTTTAAAATCAATTATTGTCATGGTTTCACATGCGTTTTTAACATAAAATTGATTTTTTAAAATATTTCTTTAAATTAGGAATATAGCCTAATTTCTTTATTTATCTTTATTATCTTTATCTCATAGACGCTGTTGCAAATATTGTATTAATTACAATTGTGTTACGATGCAGTGTCGTAAATATATAAGAGCTTTTTTAGTGACGACAGTGCCAGAGATCTTTTGGAAAAATGTAAACAGGGCAGTGGCCTTTTTTTTAATGGATACAAACAAACAAACATAAAAATATCAACTGAGCTTTATATATTACATATGCGTTTAAATTATTTTATTTCAATTATTTTCACTATGCATTGTATTAATATTTTACATGCAATGAATAAAATTTGGATTTTTTAACATTTAATTCATAACTCGACATTTAATTAAAAACCATAGATGTAGTGATTTTATTTTATGTTGCAAGTGATGGCTTATGTCAGATAAACTTACACTTTAAAACTGTTTACTTAAGCTTTATATACACTATACATTATAAACTTTCGCTACCGAACGTATTAACAAAAGTTGACTAAATTTAATGAAGTGATCATGAAAACGCTTAATTAATATGAATTGCGGATTGAATATGTTTTTATGTTCATTCCTTTGTATTCAGAATAGCATAGGCCATTTCTAAAATTGCATTGTAATCTTTATTAAGATGCGCTTATTAACAGACGGTTGAATCTTTTTTTTTCATTTTTATTTTATTTTTCAGATATAAAATCTGGTGTGTGTGTATGCATTGAATATAATTTACAAAATATGATGCCTTATCCGAAATAGGGAGCAAAAAAAAAGAGATTTCTTTTTGAAATTATACACATTGCTTATAAACCGTAAATATAAATCGTAAAATATGGAGACATAAAAAATGTTAAATATTATTTCCTCGTGAGTACAATTTTGAATACGTCAAAAGAAGGATTTATTTTGGTCCAATACATTTACTTTATAACAAGACTTTATTTAATGCGGCCAGCTTTCTATATTGTCTAAATATGGTGTCACATATTTTTGATATCATTTTATTACGACCGTTTAAAAAAAAAGTATTTTAGAAAGTACATTTATAATTTTGTTTATTGTCGCTATGAGTCACTTAGCTTTTGCCTTTAAAGGGATAGTGCAACATGTTCTTTATCTCATAGACGTGGTTACAAATATTATATAACTTACAATTGTGATACGATGCAGTTTCGTAATTATATATTAAATTTTTGGATGACGAGGGTGGTAGAGCTCTTTCGGAAAACCTATAAGTTATGTTAATTTTGTACAAGTGGGAATGACATTGTAAATTTAGTTATTATGGTCGGCAAGAATAATTATTTATTAAATCATATCTTTTAAATAGTAAGGTTATGTTAAAAGGCACTGCATTAAGTGAAAACAACTCACGCGGTAAAATGGCATATCTCTGTTACTCATAAGATTTTAACTAAATAGATTAATCTGAAATTTAACTTGGCAAATACAAATTGTAATAACCAGCAACTAATACCTGGGTAAAGGGTCAGCACACTCCCGCTACAAAGTGCGGGTATTTTTCTAGTATCTAATATATAAAGCTCAGTTGGTGTTTGTATCTTTATATGTTTGTATGTTTGTATGTTTGTATGTTTCACTTTTCGACATTTGATGCATGTTACAAGTGATTTTTGATAAAAACAATGGCAAATGTTTGTTAGGCGTAAGATTAATTTACCTTAGGTGGTTACATAATTCAAGTGATTGTTTTGGATCGATTGCTATATAAACTGCCCTTAAGAAAATGTGTATATAAACTAAACGCTCAGGGATTCTAAATTAGAAAAGTGAATGTGTATACACTGGCATAAGAGTGAGGCTAATAAGTGGAATAGTTATTTCTATAATGAGAGGAAACCTTTGAGAACTTTTCAAAGGGTGATTTTTATTTATAGGGGCATGAGTTAATAATATTGCCGAACCCTGGGTGGCAACAACACTATTTCTCAGCTGAACCCGCAAGGTAAATTTTAAGCCAAAAACGTGCGACTCAACGTGTGTCTTTTAAAAATGTAACTTTTTCCCTAAACCCCTACCCTAGGTATCAATATTCACATAATAAAGAAAAAGAAAAATAATCCGTTTATTTGAGTGGATCAAATATCTGCCAGTTTAGTGCATTGTTACTAATAGAAGTATGAGTGCGAAGCCATTTTAAATGACATAGTAATTTATTAGAAGATAAATCTCTAAGAAATATGTCTTTTAAATAAATAAACTTTGTTTCTACCATCCCCTAAAATCAATGTTCACATAAATACTTTCTAGCTAAAAATATATCCTAATCGTCTTGAACTAATTTCATGCTAAGAATATAAAAATGGAATTGGTGTTTTGAGGAGCTTTTTCCTAGAACCAAGGAATCATATGAAAAGATAATGTTTTCATAATTGAATTATGTGAAAATAAATTGAGCCTTGCCCATTAGAGTTTTGAAACTGTTAAGGACCTTTGTTATTCTGATAGAGTATACAAAGAAAAGCATGCGTAATTAAAGCAGAAATACCGAAATTGATGAGTAATATTTAAATTAACCATACTTTCTATTTTCTCGAAACACATATCGTGATTTTTATAAAGAAGTGGTTTGATTAATCTTTTTTCCAAATTTCCTGATGCGTTAATACTCTTCTTTAAATTTTTAAGGGGAATTTGAGACCCAAAAACGAAATATATTTATTTTTATTGAGCTTACCCGTAGCATAACACGGGCATTGTGCTCGTTCTAATAATAATGGGCGACTGGAATTCAAAGGTTTGCCATGACGCGTGCCAAGAATGGCCAGAAAATTCAGTTTGGGTGAAACAAATGATAGAGGAATGAGATTACTCGAATTCGCACAAAGTCATTGCTTGACCCTCGCTAATACCCTGCATCCACACAAACAATCAAGAACTATCATCTGGCAATCACCTGGAGGCTTAATCAAGAACCAAATGGATTACATTATTGTGCCGAGGCGTTTCAAATCTAGTATCAATAAAGCACAAACAAGGTCCTTCCCTGGTGCAGATATAGGAAGTGACCATAATCTTGTCCTTACTATACTTAAGCTGAAACTGAAGTTAAATAGAGGGAAAATAAATCCGCGCATTCATTTTAATCTAGAAAAACTAAAAGACCCTGAAATTGCGGAGATATTCCAGGCCAAGGTTGGTGGCAAGTTTGCAGCATTGGCCACTATCGACCAAGATGTAGAAGCCTTGGCTAACAACTTGACAGAAATTTTAACTTCAATGGCAAATGAAGTCATAGGTAGGCAACGAAGCAAGAATCAGCATTGGCTCATCAACAAGATTCTTGATTTGTGTGATGAAAGAATAATGTTAAGGAAAAAAAACAACTATAATCAGTTTACAGCTGACAAATACAGCCTGATTAATACAAAGATCAGGAAGGAGATGAGGCTGGCCAAAGAGGAATGGATAGGTAACCAGTGACGCACAGTGGAAGATGGCATAGCTGCCATTAATACCAAGAAAGCGTATGGGACTTTAAGATACAAAAACGCTCCAGGTGACAGCTTCAATAATTGAAGACAGTAAAGGCTAGCTCCTTACTGATAACATGGCGGTACTAAGACGATTGGCAAAATATTGCTTCGATCTGTACAATTGTAAAATCAATCCAAATAGCAACATACTACACAAGCAAAGAGAACAGAGAGATGAACGATCCACCAGTGGTGTTGAGCGAAGTTAAAGAGGCAGTACGGAACTAAAAAGGGGGTAAATCGCCTGGAGTTGACAACATCCCAGCTGAATTGTTGAATTATGGAAGAACAGAGGTAACGAAAGCCCTAACAAAACTTTGCCAGAAAATATTTGAAAATACGATATGGCCTAAACATTGGACGCAGTGGCTAATAATACCATTACCTAAGAAAGGCAATACGAAACTATGCCAGAATTATAGAACAATCAGCATTATTTGTCACCCTAGAAAATGGCAGCAAAAACAATAGCCTTCCAACAAAGCTCAGGCTTTACAGAGCTCTCGTTAAAACCATTGTCTTTTATGAATGTGAGACCTGGAAACTAATGGCAGCCACTGAAAGCAAGCTGCAGCCATTTGAAAACAAATGCATGAGGAAAATCCTCCAGATCTCTTATTTATAACACAAGACCAATGAATATGTCTGGGACAGAATAAACTCTATACTGCGGGTCATCAAGAAACCATTATAACAACAATTAAGAGACATAAGACGGCAAGGTTCGGTCATGTACTGCGACATGATACCCTGACAAAAATATCCTTCAAGACGCTATAGAAGGGGGCCGGCGAAAAGGTCGACAGCGGAAAGGCTGGCTGGACAACATAAAGGAGTGGACAGGGATGAAATTGTTATATGCCATCTTTTAACCAACTACGCAAAAAGACAAGTGTGTTGACATTATTTGGTTCAAGTGATGAGCGGGTCTAATTGACAACATAACAAGCCGATCTGAACAATCATTCACATGGAACTGAGGTATGGGGCCGTCCATACAGTGCGTCACGTTCCGGAGGGGGAGGAGTGGTGTAAGAAAGTGTGACAGGGGGGGGGATCCGGCCATGTTTGACGTCACGGTGTTTTATATTAAATTTAATTAATTTTGTTAATAAAAACAAAATTTTTTGTTCGAAAGTGTGACGTACTTTGGGGGGGGGTGTCCGAAATTTCTGACAGTTTGTGACAGGGGGGAGTTAAAAATTGTCATAAATAGCGTGACGTACTTTATGGACCGCCCCTAACTATTATACACAAAACGGTCTTGGCAAGGAATGACTATATCGGAAAGCGGTGTTCATTAAGTTTCCACCTTTGTAGAGGGTTAATGGATTCAGGAATTTTCAACTCCATTTTGTAACGCAGTAATTCATCAGAAGAGCTGTCGTCATTTTCTGTCTCTGGGTTAGACTCCATTTCTGCCATTAGCTTAATACGCTTTTTATTTAGTTTGATAAGTAGGCGAAGTGTTAGAACCATGGTAGCCAATATTTTGAACATTCCCGTCAGTCAATAGTTTAAACCCAAAATGTACATGTAATCGTTAGTAAATTAATTATTTATCGACCGCTATTTTTTTATTATTGTTTAAATTTTTTTGACTTCCAATAATTTGTAAGGGATGGGTCGATTAATCGTTAAAAATAATTTAATCGATAAATTTTTAACGATTAATCGAGGAAATTAATCGTTAATTTCCGCAGCCTTAAATTATATACCAATTTAAATATCATTTACATATTGAAACACCTATAAATACGTTAAAAAGTATAGTTATTCTAGTGCAGTACTTTATTACAATATTTTATTTTATGCACCCCACTATCTATAATCTTTTATTGTCTAAATACGGAGCACAACTTTTCTTGACGCCTTTTTAATACTACTGGTTTTATTTTTAAAAAGTCTTTAAGAAACTATATTTTATTTATAACATTTATAATTTTGTTTATTGGCGCTATGAGGTAAGTAGCTATTGTATTTAGCAAATAATACATCCATATATCTTAAAGTAGTCTTTTCAATAGCTTAATATTTATATATAAGATTTAAATTGCATTTTACTAAATGTTTATAGTACATAAAATTAGCCTTTTCCAGGTTCATTTAAATCAATACCAAATCACTATGTGATATTTGTTAAAATAATTATATATTTTAAAGATTAATGAAAACAATACTTATGCATTCTTATATAATTGAATTTATACGATTTTTTAAATTATAGAAATTATTCCGCAACTTTCTATTTAACGTGGTAACAAAACTAATTTTCTCAGTAAAGACGTTCAAAAATGAATTAGAATGTTATTTGCTTTCTAAAAAAAGAAACGATATAAAAATTTTACGATGAGCTTACAAAAAATCATTTCTTTTAATGTGTAAGTGTATACAATTAAATGATAAAGTATAAAAAATGTATTTATAAACCCAACTGGATTCATGTTTTTAGACAATCGCTTTCAGTCGATATCTATGAAGGTTAATGCCGCGGTGTTCGGGTCCCATTGACTGGTTCTAGAGATGGGGTGCTGCCCCTTGGCCTTTTCTATGGATGTCCTGGCATTTTTGTTGTAATCCTGATCGTCCTAGTACCGTTCCTCTCACAATACTCTGGCAGCTATGTGGCTTAATGATGAAAATGCGCTTGATCCCGAAAATTGCTTTGTGTTGTTAAAGCTTTTTCAGTCATCTTCGTCAATTTTTAGATAACATTATTTTACCATCGTAAACTAAATATCAATAGCTATAGATTTTTAAAAAAATTACGTGTTGGTGAAAATATTGTTATTTCCAGTACACTTTCACAGATGCAACACATTATCGGAAGTAATTTTTTGAAAAGTAACTAAATGATAAATAGTTACTAATAATCTTATATTTAAAAAAATGGATTTTATTTTTAAAAATATATTTTCAAAATGACTTACAAACATTTTTAAACATTATGTTGTTAGAGATCTAAGTGCAGACTAATAGCATATCCTATAAAAAATATCAACAGATAACAGAAAGTTCCTTTTATTCAAGTTAAGTTTTTAACGTTAAATTGGACATCAGTTTGTAATAAAATTGGAAACTTGGTTGATCAGCTGAAACGAAATGAAGTGATTAATATAGGGGATTAACTTTATATTACCTCAAATCTTTATATGCCTTAGAAATTTGTAGACATTTGTAAAGACAAAAATAAATATGTATTAACAAAATCTTGGCCTCATTATTTGTTTAACGTCAGGAAATTTTTGTGATAATGTTGCTAACGTATTATAATTAATGAGAAAATTTAGTGTTTAGAATTTACAATAAAGCTAATAATTAAACTGTTAAAATATATGATATTTTGACACTCTAGAATTTGACTATTTTACCATGCTTTTCAGATCTCTTGCGTCACGTAAAGACAAGAAATTGTGCTGCAAGAAACACTTCCCATTAATCTGCAATCGAAAATCTATTTTTTTCTTTTTTTAAAAAATGGATTAAATGTTTTACAATACACATTTTCATACTAGTAAAACAGACGTAACTATAGCTATCTACGTTAAAAATAAAAATAAATAAAATTTTAAAATATACTTTTTTTACACTCTGCAAGCTGATTCTGAACTTTGATGACAATGTCGGTTTTCAATAAATTGTGCACTTTTTCACTGGGTTCATAGGTGAGTTAGGAGGGCAGCTGAAAGCCTTGGCAAAATCCTCGCTGTTTGATATAGTCCCTAGAACTCTGATAAAATACAATAAGACACTTGACAATAGTTTTTAATTTTATAAAAAAATGAAAATAATGTCTAGGCACAATTGTTAAATAAGGCACAACTGTTAATCACGGAATTAATACAAGAGCTTCGTTAAACAATCCAAAGAAACATTCATTACAACGGATACTAAGGTTTTTATAAAAAAAAATAAACCTGATTCTGTTATCATTATGTGTGCTGACTTTCTTTCCCTTGTTATTGACGTCAATCTTGCAGAAGCTCTGTGAAAAACAATCGTTAGAAGTCACTTGACTTTTAAGTAATTTGATTGAGGTACAATCCTCATATTAACAGAAATAATATCATTATATACTTTATAAGAATGAATATACCGAGATCCATGGGGCGTTCAAGGATTAACTATAAACATTAAATTTTCCAAATATAATAAAAAGCCATTATTCTACATTTTTAAAATTTTATTTATTTAAAAAAAATACTGAAATAACTTTTTATTTTAATTTAGAAAATTTGATAGAACCTGTGTTAGGAGTTTATGAACAAAAATAAAAACGATAAGCTTTGAAATGTATAGAGAAAATTTAATTGTTTATATTACATTCTCATAGCGCTTTCATTTGGAACTTACCTGGCTAAACGCTAAGAAAAATGTTTGATCTTCTGTGAGGTTAAGCCCAGGTAAATTTTGTTCATTTAATCTCCCAAGTGCTTTGAATGCCCGATAAGCAAGTTTTAGACCTTCATTATCACAAAACGTCTTCTTTTATTGCGCTATAGTGGGCCTTGGGGAAAAAATCGAAGATAGTCATAGTTCTTCTTATTATTATGATAATGATATAGTTAAAAACAATGACAATGATATAAGAAAACATTATTCTTATGAGAAGGATCGTGATTATAATTAAAGTGGTGATAATATAATATTTACATAACATAACTTCACAGTCCCATTTCCAACCCATTTCGCTTCATATGTAAGGCGCTGCTTTTCAAGATCTCATGTGCTTCCATAAAATACAACCCTGTCAAAAAGGTAAGGCAAAGAGTTTTGTTAAGATTTTTCGTCCTTACATTGTTAGTGAGTTAAACGTTTCGCATTATTATCGGGGCAAGTTTATGACTATAAGGCCTGTTTCCTCACCTGTTGCCTTTTAGTTGCTTTTGAAAGTGCCCTTGACATTAACACTGAGGTTGAAATAAAGGGGGGAGGGGAATTTTTCTTACTTTAAACCTTAAGGTTTCTGACATGGTAGGTGTTTCTGAGTATCTTGTCAGTATTTTCTTAAGCTTTATAAATCCCTTGCTTAATGATTTAACCAATAAGTAGTGACACAGTCAGCGATTATCCAACTTTGTATCAAAGCAGTGCTGAGTTTTTAGGTAAACGATGGAGCCAATTTCTTGATTGCTTGTGTTTTTGCAATCAAACTTACACTTTTGATGTTCCTAGGCAGAGTAGATATTGGTACTCACGGTTTGATGAATTATTTTTTTATGAAATGCTGGCAATTTGCCTATGCTCAGCAAATCAAGTTTGGCATTGTCCAAATGCGTTTATTTAGAGTAACGATTACATATTCTGCAATAAATACGCTCAAAAGGAGTGCACCTGGTTGAGGCATTTACAGATGAGTGGTATGCTAACAGAATATAGGGGATAAATGTTTCCCATTCGTTGAATTGGTCGTGACAAGCCTGCAAAGTGTTTCTTTAAGAGTTCGGTTGTCATGTTCCAGTCAGCGAATAGTCTGTTGGTTGTAAGCAGATGAAATGTGGTGATCATTTTGAAACTGCTTCTTATAAACAAGTTCATAAACTCACATCCCGCATCAATTATTAGAGTATCCTTGCAACCAAGGTGAAAAATAACAGGGTGCAGAAAGGTTGCTGCTGAATATTTACTTTTTTCTGGAGCAGATGTTGCTTCAGTGCAAAAGGAGAAATTGAAGCTAGTATATACGTATTTCCCTTTGTTGTTTCCTGGAGGAACCAATCATAGCAATGCCGGCTAGGCTGCACCCTTTCACAGACATTGGTATATTGTTCAGTGTTGCACGTGTTTGCTAATTTTTGGCTGTAAACCTTATAACAAGACATAATTGATAGCCCTTGGTAAAAGTCATTCTTCATTCTCTTCCAAAAATAGCCTTCAGAGATTTCGGCTAACATATTTGCCAAAATGGCCAACAGAATTTGGGTTCTCATGAAAGACCGTCAGAATATTTTACTTGGCAGGCGACCTTTTATTGAGAACCCCCTTTTCTTCATGGCATAGAATCCCTTCTTTTACTTACATTTTTAATGTGTTTCAAATTTTTGAGTTGGCATTTAAGTTTTTCTGTGAAGGTAACTCACAGATCCACTGGCGTTACTTAAGTTTTTTTCTCCTTGGAATCGTAAAAGCTGATCACACAGTTGGTCTTCCATGTCTGATAAAGTTTGAAATCTTGCTCTGTACTGATTGGCGATAGCGGAAAAGAGGTTATTTTTCAATGAAGACGCCAGGCCACCAAGGACAAACCGCGCTACAGTAACATTCAAGGTTCAGCAACATTGGGGATGTCAACCAATTTCCCCCACCCCCACCTTTTAGTCTTGCGCTCTTCTTTTAATTGTTTTTACGCAGATCAACATGTATTTGGGCAGATAATAAAAAAAGGAACAGCGCAATGGCATGTTTTTTTTAAACAAAAGAAGTTAACCCGTCGTGGACAGCAACGTTTAAAATGAAGGGGAAAAATATAAAAAAAAACATTCAATAATAAAATGTATCAATTAAATGTTCTTAAAAAATTAATTATTAATCATCTAGCCATAATGATTTAAATAATCACTAGGTCAAGAGATCAAACAATTTTTGAAAAGCCTTTGAAAAACACATCTTGGCCTTTATATCGCGTCTCAAATATTTTATTTATTTAATTCCTGTAGTGCTTGATTAATTAGATGCTAAAACAAGAAGCTGATTCCATCTATATTAGTTTCTATAGACTGTAACTTTAAAAAAAGGTGACCCTAATTAGTTATTTAATATTAAGTATTTTGTTANTTAATATTGTATAAAACACCTTTTCTACTTGAGATAAAATAAATAAAGGTAAAAAAATGATTTTTAAAAACCACGTTTTTACAAGTGGAGTAAAAGAAGGAAATAATTTAAAACTTGTAAGTTCAAGTACTTCAATTTAATATGACTAAAAACGTGGGGCGGGCGCTTATGAGGTTTAACATATGCTGTTCACTCATTCTCTCACTTATAGATCTCTCTTTTGCCTTCTAAATTAGAAATCTTTAATTTTTATACCAAACACCCGCCCACACGTTTTTAGTCATATTAAATCGAAGTACTTGAACTTACAAGTTTTAAATTATTGTCTTCTTTTTAGTCCACTTGTAAAAACGTGGTTTTTAAAAATCATTTTTTTACCTTTATTTATTTTATTCTTTGTAGTCCACTAATAAAAACTTGGTTTTTAACAATATTTTTTTACCTCTTTTTATTTTACCAAACACCTCACAAGCGCCCGCCCAACGTTTTAAAAACATTGTGATGTGGTCACGGGGGGAACTCACGGATGTCGAAAAAAGCCGACGGTACAGATGCTTTTACATAGACTATAGATAAACTAAAAAGTTCAATAATTTAATAACGGTACAATCGATCGATCTGAAATTTTAATATAATGCATTGTCATCCAATGTATCTATCTATCTATGTTGCATCTGTGGTAAAATTTTCAGATCTCTAGGACCATCAGAAGTGGTTCAATTTTACGTTGGCAGATTTGAAAAAATCTTGGACAAACAATGCCACAGGAACGAAAGCGAGTTAATAAAAACGTGGTAAAAAGAAAGCTAAAACACCAAGGGATGTCGAATAGTTATTCATTCATTAGTTAGATACTGCATACTCAATCAAACAATAAATCAATCAATCGATCCCTGTAAAAACGTTATGCGGAGCAAACACACAAACTAAAAAAAACGATGTATTTAATAATAGACAGACCGACAGACAGACAGTTAGACAGACAGACAGTTAGACAGACAGACAGTTAGACAGACAGAGGGATAGATTAGATTAGACTAGATAGACAGATAGACAGATAGATAGACAGATAGATAGATAGATAGATAGATAGATAGATAGATAGATAGATAGATAGATAGATAGATAGATAGATAGATAGATAGATAGATATATAGATAGATAGATAGATAGATAGATAGATAGATAGATAGATAGATAGATAGATAGATAAAGAGAGAGAGAGAGATAGATAGATAGATAGATAGATAGATATAGATAGATAGATAGATAGATAGATAGATAGATAGATAGATAGATAGATAGATAGATAGATAGATAGATAGATAGATAGATAGATAGATAGATAGATAGATAGATAGATAGATAGATAGATAGATAGATAGATAGATAGATAGATAGATAGATAGATAGATAGATAGATAGATAGATAGATAGATAGATAGATAGATAGATAGATAGATAGATAGATAGATAGATAGATAGATAGATAGATAGATAGATTGATAGATAGATAGATAGATAGATAGATAGATAGATAGATAGATAGATAGATAGATAGATAGATAGATAGATAGATAGATAGATAGATAGAGAGATAGATACATAGATAGATACATAGATAAATACATAAATAGATACATAGATACATAAATACATAGATAAATACATATGTACATAGATACATAGATATCAACTAAATTGAATACTTAAATTAGCAATTTCAACTATTCTTTAGTTATATTTTATCTCTTCAAGGAATAAAATACCATGCAAATCACATATGTAATACTTTCGATTAGATTTGCTTCTAGTTAACAAAACTGACGCTCTTTTTAAATCCTTTATATTAACTCGTGGTGTCTGCGGCCGACCTTGCTTGCTTGTCGCCAAAACTTTTGATCGATTTTTAACCCACTTGCTCGCAAGATAGCGAGCTGAAATTTTGCAGGCAGTTTCGTACCGATGATAAAAACAATGTATCAAAATTTCAGATCGATCGCATGTACCGTAATTAAATTATTGATTTTTTAGATTATTTTATTTATTCCTATGTATCATGCTATTTTTTGAGATAGAGCGTCGCGGTGCGTATTATATTGAACAACCTTTCTGTCGCGCAATAAGGTGCGTATTTTACTGACAACACTTTTTATAAACCTATTCCTGATCGGTGCGCATTATATTAAACACGTTTTACGACACAACTGCAATTTTGTATTTTTGGATGGTCTTGCGCTGCGTGTTATAATGAACATTCTTTTAGTTACGTCTCATACGTAAAGGATTTATAGTCAAAAACTTGGTTTTTTACGGGTTGTTTTTATTAAATCCTTTATATTAACTCGTGGTGTCTGCGGCGGACCTTGCTTGCTTGCTTGCTTGTCGCCAAAACTTTTGATCGATTTTTAACCCACTTGCTCGCAATTACCGTAATTAAATTATTGATTTTTAGATTATTTTTTTTATTCCTATGTATTATGCTATTTTTGAGATAGAGCGTCGCGGTACGTATTATATTGAAAAAAACTTTTTGTCGCGCAATAAGGTGCGTATTTTATTGACAGCTCTTTTTATAAACATATTCCTGTATTATATTAAACATGTTTTACGACACAACTTCAATTTTGCATTTCTGGATGGTCTGGCGCTGCGTATTATAATGAACATTCTTTTAGTTACTTCTCGTACATAAAGGATTTATAGTCAAAAACTTGGTTTTTTACGGGTTTTTCTTATTAAATCCTTTATATTAACTTGTGGTGTCTGTTTGTTTGTTTGAGCCTTTGTCAAAAAAACTTTGGAACGGTTTTTAACCCACTTCATTGTAAGCTAGCGAGCTGAAATTTTGCAGGCAGTTTTGTACCGATGATAAAAACGATGTATCAAATTTTCAGATTGATCGCATGTACTGTAATTAAATTATTGAATTATTAGTTTATTTTATTTATCTCTATGTATCATGTTAAATGTTTGAAGGCATCAGCCGAAACGTCTATTGTGATAGTTTAAAATAAAGTTTAAATTTTTGAGATATAGGGTCGCGATTTATAGTCAAAAACTTGTTTTTTTACGGATTTAAAAAAATTATCTATGCGTAACACCATTTTCATGGTGTTGCTACTTTTGATATCTCTTGTTACTACAGATTTTTCTTACCTTTATACCTTCAAACTGACACGAACTGTACAGATCTGCAAGACAGCTGACGCCTGCCATGAAGGTTTCATTAGCCAGCTGTGTCCAACTTGGTACGATAGGAAAATAGTTTTCATCGTACACTCTCTTAACTATATCAAAGAAGTGCATCAACTCGTGGCCTATGGTTCTACCAAGACTTCCATACTGGAATGATCTGAAGGCAGTTGCACAGTTTTTTCAAATAATTGAAAATATTAAATATGTTTCCCTATGTTAGGGCATAACATTCCCTGGTAGTTACTATTTGCTTAATTAACTTTAATTCGATTAGCCTGAAAAATTCAAATTAAATGCAAATTAAGTAGTGAGTTTTAATAAAGAATATATTTATGTATATATATATATATATATATTTATTATTATTTATATATAAATACTTATTGTAAGTTATTGTAGTATGGCTATACTACTATGGTGACTTTGGGATCATTTTAAAATTATGACTTTTATACGTTTGCACCTACGGTGGATTAAAGGGGTCTAAAAGGGCTAAAGCCAGAGGCCCTCGATGTTTTAAGGGCCCGAAAATTATTATTTCGTATACTAAAGGTGGGAAAAGTTTTGCATGAAGCACTGAAAGTTTTATGAATACATTAATAAAATCTCATCTACTTGTCAAGAGAAAATATCGAAGAGTGTGAAATACCGTCAGTCATCGTTTGTAATAATATCTAAATATATTATGCAGGAAACAGGGAAACCTAGCTAAAGAAAAAAATGGATTTCTCATTAGTTTGGAAAACTTACGAATACGTACGTTACGTGTAGCATTGTATAGCATAATTCAATAATCGAATTTTAAACCAACTACCCAGTTAATAGTACATTCTAGACTAGCTACGACACTTGGACCTACAGACTGACTGAGGCAAGAAGAAAATATTCGAATAAATATGTAATTAAATACTAGTAAGTTCAGTAAAACACTAAAGAATCAACGTTTAAAATATCTTTAATTAAGACAGCATCTGTTTGCCACGATCGGTAAGTGGGGAACAGCGAGAGAATTTTGAAATTTTTAAAAAATAAAAATTAGACTGTATACATAACAATTTGTCACATAAAACTAAAAAAAAATAAGGAAAAATATAGAAATCGTAAATTGTACTAATAGCTAGTTTTAAAATGTAGAAAACTTAGCCGCAAATCAAGAAAAAACCCATTGATTTAGTATCAGTTTGAAAAATCAGTGAGCATAAAATATTGTCAATTTATTTAACAAGAAACATTTTTATTTCACATGTATCGCTTTCTTGTACTGTACTAGTCTTCTTAAAACTTTAACCTGAATTGCATGTTGCGCTCCGTTATTAGCTAAATACCATTCAGTCCTTTTAAGCGATTCATCAAATTCATACCAATGTATTCCCAAACTAGATCAGAAATTGCCCAAATCAAGATTGCCGTGGACAGTCATAAGACAAATCTGCAAATGTGAGAGGGAAGTATAATGGAGTCCAGGCTATCCTTCATGAGGAATGCAGTGTTGTGTCGTCCACAGCTAACTCACTTAATTTGGTTGTGAAAAGTGCAGCAGAAGGTTGTCCTGTTGCAGCTAGTTTTTTTGTTCATTCTGCAAAATTTTCACACCTAGGTTGTTGCATCTACTCATCATTGGCAGGGTCTTCAAAAACAATCGAAAGGGTTACCTGTTAATAAAGCCTTGTCTGACATGATGCTGACTTGAAGCGGAAACATTTCGGAAGGAGCTTGAACAACTGAAGCTCGCTATTTTTATTGAAATTGGGGACACAATTATTTTAGAAAGATTTCAGAAAAAAATGCATTCCTTCAAGATACATTTGTTGAAATCTCTCCTTGAGTTTGTTCAAAGACGGTGTACTGAATTTAATTTCTATGAAGAAAAAGGAAAGGACAAGTCCGTGGATACGATCGAAAAAGAGAAAGTGTCATCTTGATGAAGGGACATCAGCCGAAATAGTTTTTTTCCCTGTAAAACAAAAATTCAGGGTTGAGGTATTTCTTGTAATTATTAAAAATTTCTTCTGCCCTACAATATCGGTTAGACGCATATGCAACCTTGAGAAATTTGGCTTTCTTACAAACTTAACTGAGCTCAGCAATGACGCCATCCGAGGGGCAGCAGCCAAGTTAATGAAAGAAAATTCAAGTGATTTCGAAGACTGCTTTCCTTCAGAATTAGTCCGATTTTCAGAACTCTTCAAAAAGTTTATTGTCCAGCCCCAGGCTCAGGGTTAATGAAAAGGAAGTAGCACACTGCGAAACTCAAAATACATACACAGAGCTAAAAATGGCGATGTTTTTGAATGAGCTAAATTGTACTTAGTATTTTCAAAATGTACAGATCGCACTTCGCGTTTGTCTATCAATGATGACATCAAACTGCAGCGGAGAGCGATCATTTTCAAAGTTGAGAGAGTTTATAGTCAAAAACTTGTTTTTTTTAGGTTTTTTAAAATTTATTTGAATAAAAGAAAATTTTAATTTGCAATATTTCATGACGAAATTTTTTTTACTTACGCTGGAAAAAGCGGGCTAAAAATTGGAGGCTGCAGATATGCGATGGTGATATTAATGGAATTCACTCGTGCATCGCTATATGCATTTGCGTCTTGAGATTTGTACTCCCAGCTCCTGTAAATGTAAAGATATATATATATATATATATATATATATATATATATATATATATATATATGTAAATTATGTTTAATGTTTTATCAAGCTTTATATCCACAGAGAGTAGATTGGCCAATAGAATCCATATCAACAAAGGTGATGTATCATAGAATATTCTATTTTTTGCCATGCTGCAGCTATTTTTTAGTGTGGCTATGTTGTTAAAAGGTTTATGAAAATAATTTTTTAAGCATTTCAAGTATGGAATTTTATTTATAAAATTACAAGTATTTACTTCTCATAAGAAAATGGTCGCCAAACTTCGATAACGCAAGCGTGTAGAAATCAGCTCATAACTAAATGTAACTAAGTATGTAAGGCAGGGGTGGGCAAACTTTATCTACGGAGGGCCGCATCAAAAACTTTATCGTTATAGGCGGACCGCATATATATTTTGTCTACTACAATTACAATTGACAATGTCTTAATATAAATTAATGATAATAACCATGTACTTGTCATTTTATTTCACATTCACACTCTATTACACATGTACATTACATTTTAAAATAATAACTGAAACAGTTTCTAATTTGATATTAAGATTTTACTATTCATTATTATTTCAACAAAAATTTATTGTTACCTGTCAACTATGAAGAAGTAGGAACATAATTTACATATAAGCTGACCTTAATAATTAATTAGAAGTATGTAACTGTTCATTATTTTGGATAAAGTTCTTTAACTGTGGAACAAGTTTACTGGTTTTGATTAGCATGACTGCAATCAAATTGCAGTCAGTCAACATAGATCTGTTCTTAGACTTGTTTATTTTCGTGCAAGAAAAAGCTTGGTCACCGTTGTATGTGGACCCAAATAGTGTCAAAAGTTTGGCAGCAAAGTTTTTTAAGTATGGAAATGCTGCTGCTGGCAAACATCAATAACAACTCCCTCAGAAGAACTGACTTGAACTTCTCCTTCAGGTCATAATCTGCTTGTAGGTCAAGCAGCTCTAACTGTACATCCTCTGTGGCTCAATCAGCTATATCACTAAATGGCGAACTGAGGATATTGAAGAGTTATTCCAGGTCCTCCTTGACGTCTTGGAACCTCCTTTCAAATTCGACAGCCAAGGCATTCAACTGAGCCTTGTACTTGTCAACCTTTTCACCAGAAATGGTTTTCTGTTTCAGCAAAGGAAAATAGCAAAACCTGTTTTCACTTGCTTGTATGGAGAACAGGGAGAGCTTTGCTTGAAATGATTTAACATGAACATACATTTCATGTTCAAACAAGCTATTGCCCTAAATTTTACATTCACTTCATTCAACATTTCCATAATGTCAATAGCAAACATAAAGTCTGACTTATACTCCTCATTAACATTGTTGGTAACAAAGCCACAAACAAAACCCTTGATCTCCAGGAACATAACTATTTCTTTCTTGAGATCCCACACTCGTCTCAATATCTTGCCCATGCACAGCCAGCGGACACTGCTGTGGTAGATAATATCATAATATTCTGTTTCATAATCTAAAGAAGTGCCTGGAACTGCCGGTGGTTAAGTGTCCTGGCTCTGATGAGGTTTATCACACAATAACATGCTTGATATTTAACGCAGCTTTACACAGACTTTCCTAATGGATGACACAGTTGAGATGTAAGAGTGTAGGGGCAGGATGTTCTTCTTTAATTTTATTGGTTATAGACTTCATAAGAACTACGTTTTTTACAGTCAAAGCACGCGCTCCATCGGTTGTTACACTTGCTATTTTGTTCCACACCAACCCAGTTCTTTCAATACAGATCTCAACATAATTGAATGAATCCTGTCCTGTAGTTATGTCCTTGAAAGTCTCAACACTAAGTAATTCTTCGGTAATCTCAAAACGAGTGTTATTCCCCGTATAAATACAAACAATTGTGCTGTGTCCTGTACATCGGTACTTTCGTCCAACGCAAGAGAGTACCATAAAAAGTATTTGCTTGCATCTCGAATTTGGTGCATCAAATTGTGCTAAATTTTTCCCCACGCCTACAGTTCTCCTTGATAAATAAATGCTATCAAATTATCTTTCCTGTACACAAAATGCCTGCTGTATCTGACAAGCATTCCTTTGATGAACTCGCTGTCAGAAAAGGATTTGTTCCGTTTTACAATCTTATAGGACCGCACTAAATTGGCTTCGGTTGCAGCATCTTGTATTAAAGGCTGTTGTGAAAACAGTTTGCAGATTCTTTAAATTATTAACCAACCCCTGGCAATTTCTTTTTCTCTCTTTGTTCGTTAAATTGTGCCCGAAATCCAAATGTTTTGTTTGTTGGTGTCTTTTTAAGTTGTACTCCTTAAAGAGGCTCACACACTCACGGCACAGCAAGCAGACTGCTTTGCTGCCAACGCTCGTGAAGCAATATTTAGCGGTCCATTCGTCATTAAAAACATGGCATTAGCCCTCAATCTTTATTTTCTTGGCAGCACTGTTGGTAAAATCAACGTCTATTCACCTTTAAATTACAATTTTTACAAAACTGCTAATATGTAAATCGTTCACAAAAATACTTACGGTGAAGCTGAAATGACATTTCGAATAAGGATGTTAACAATTAATGACTACTGATCATTCATGACTTCTGGAGCCATAAACCGATTTAATATCTATAGACTCGAATAAATTACTCTGAATAAAATTTTAAAAATATAGCGGAAAATCTAAACAAAGAAAATTAACATCGACATAAGATCGCAACATGTAAATGTGTACGCGCCGCATAATATGCTGTGGCGGGCCGTAGTTTGCCCACCCCTGATGTAAGGTATTTTTTTTTCTGAAACATTTCAAAAGGTATGAGAATATTCAAATTCCATTTTTTTTAAAATTTTAAAATGTATTCTTTTATAGCAGCGGTCGGGAAACCATGGCTCGCGAGCCAGATGTGGCTCTATTGATGGCTGCATCTGGCTCTCAGTCAAATGTTCGATTATTAAAAAAAAGTTTTTTCAGACTTCTTTTATCTACATATTAATTTCATATAAAAAACAACAGAATAACAATGTTCTTTAAAAGAAATCAGAGACATAATTATTGTAAGTATTGTAATTGTAGTGTTGAAATTAAACAAAATGCACATATTTATTTGAATTTTTAGTTTTAAGCATAAAGTATGGTTCTCATAGAGTTACTTTTCAAAATAAGAGATGTTTATGTCTCCCTCAGAAAAAAGGTTTCCCGACCCTTGTTGTATCGGTTCATTTTAAATTGTAATTTGCGCTTTTAAAGTACTGAAATTCCAATCTATATATTTTTAATGACTTTTTAATAAAAATAGCGCGCTAAACTACTTTAACTTAATCATAGCAAATACAGCACATTAAAGACGGAATGATATAAGCGAAATTTACTTATAACTTTAGCCTTTAACCTAAAAGATGTGTTCATTATTTGAAAAAAATTCCTTTTTTTTCCTATAATAATAAAAGGTGGTTATTGGTCTGGTCCTCGATAACGATTGGTCCCTCAAACTCCTACAGACTCCTACAGCCAATCACTAGAGGAGAAAAATTAAATCTCATTTACATATGTGTACAAATTTACGTCGACGTTCAAAACGAGTTATTTTTGGTGCAGTATTTTTTCCAAGACTTCATTTTGAGTGGTACGCGTTGGGATTTATAGTCAAAAACTTTGTTTTTACGGATTATTTATTATAACTATAATGAATAGTATTTTTGACGGTCGAGACGGCGGTTGGAGGGGAGGTACAACATGCCACCGAAACGACAGCGGAACTTCTTTCGACTGGCTTTTTTGCTCCTATCAAATATATGTACATACAGTTTCCTTTTCTGTCTCTTGACTTCTTTTACACACATTTTTTGATTCTATAAATACACTCCAGCTCTCGAATCATTTAATACACTTCCACTATCGCTCTCAAATCTACTATATATCATCCACACACCCTCACAAGAAGCTATGTACAGACCTATTCGAAACTCTGAGCATCAGTTTATTTCACTCAAACATGAGACTTTCACGTGTCGGTACGAGACAACCGAGAGTATCAAAAGGATTATACCCTAGCATTACAAACACGGGATACAATGACAATGTCAAATAAAAGAATAATTAGCGATTACTTTCATGCTACCCTGTCAAATATAAGAATATCAAACCAATACTCACATAGAAGGTGAATGGGCGTCCAGAAAATATTTTTGCCTTGTCATCTCTTTTAGGATGCTAATGACGCTGTTTAAAAGCTCTCCAGGAACGATCACCACTTGTTCATAAACTTTGTCTAGAGTGACTGGGTCAAGAATCCAGTCAGGGTAAGCGGGATCCATTTGAACAACACGAGCTTTTCTAATTAGCGCTTCTTTCAACTGTTCTTCCAGCCAAGGGACGCGTTGAATAGTTTCTATCATTTGTTTCCTGATATTTTCAAAAATTGCAAAGATCTGTCAGAAGAAAACATTTAGAGTTTCTATACTGCATTTTATGATAACTGTGCACAGTGCATTGACATGTAAGAAGCATAAATTTATACTTTCTATACTTGTATGTGATATTTTCCAAAATGTCAATGATTTCTAAGAAACAACATGTTTGAAATTTCTACATTTTCAATTTAAAAAAAAACTTCTACAATTAAAATTACACAACAAGGGATTAGATAAATTTTTATTTAAAACAACAGAAAAAAATCATTATAAAGGGGTCAACACAAGAACAATTATTCTCAATTTGATTAGATTGTACGTTCGTTAAATGTATATTATTGGGATGATTTCAAGTTTGTCATAAAATTTTATTTAATCCAATGAATAAAAAAAATGGAAAAAACTTTTCAATCTATTTTTTTTTAATTTTTAGCATTATACACGGTTATGAAATAAATTTATAGCTACACTTGACTCAACGTGCCTCATATCAATTAGAAAATTTTTATTCAACCATTTTGCGGGATTTTAAAGAGAAAAACCTGAACAACATTTACTTTTTTAACGAAATATTTATGTATAAGATTTACTAAACACCCAAAGTTACCACCATGTACTATTCGTATAAAGTATAAAATATAAACATTTCACCTTAGCCTTTGTTTCGGGTTTGAAGAATTCTTGAACATAGACAGCTATCATTGGAGCCGCAAAATACGTAAACACTGCATCCTTACAGAAATTTTCTCTATGAAAGCTGAATCCTTTCACCAACATATGTTCTGGGAGAAAATGTATTATTTCGTAAAGAAACTTGACCATCAGAACGTTGGCAACAACACTGTAGAAAGAAGAGTTGATCTTTTAGATGATATAAAGGACTAAAAAATTGTAAAAGCATGTAAATAGCATGAGTTTTTTTTAAATGAGATATAACTTATGGAATACCTCCCCCCTCCCCAAAAGAAAAAAGAAAAAAAAGCATAAATTTTGTTATAGTTTATAATCCAGTTAATAAAATAATTATGACGCATATAAGAAAATCGCGAAACACATATATTGTGCTCTGCATTGAAAGGTATAACAATTAATTAATTTATACATGTAATGAAAATAACGACAAACTTTGTAGAAATTTTAGAGAAAATTTTAGGAATATATGCTTAATCAAAAGCGATGTGAAATTAACAGGTTGTACATATTGTATTTACATCAGTTGAATCGATAGGCTGTTCTTTTGATAGTTGGAATATTAGATATACACAATATTTCATTGCAAGATGAGCGGAATCAAGGCGGAAGGGTAGGGTTAATAACCAGCGACACGCACACACACAGTTAATAAAAACACATTAACATAGCATAACATTAATATAACACGTTTTTACTGTTTTTTTCTCGGGAATTAAACATGCAGGTTCTCCTGGACATGTATTTAGAGCAAAGGATTAGGAGGAGTCCGACATCACATTTCAATAATGACAAGCGGGAGCGGGGTTCTTACCTACTGTCATGTTTTTTTAATGCATTCCCCAATGAAATAAAATAAGGCATTTCATGACACTCTATTAACGTGTCCATAGATATATCCTCATCGCCAAAAAATTCTCTTAAGTATTCTGTCAGATCGATCTAATGAAAAAAGTATATAGTAAAAATAAAGTTTTAAAATCATAAATTCTTTTAAATGTATTGAAATTTCACGAATGTTAAATAGCATTTTTTTAAATAATAAATGTATCGAATATAGCCTAGAAGATGACTGAATTTTCCGAAAGTCATTAAGGCACTAAATGCAGCAATAGTCTTCAATTTTTGACTAAAATAATTATAGAATTAAGAAGAAATTGCAGCCATTTAAAAAAAAACAACCATATCCGGCACATTACGTTTTAAAAACCTAATTATTTGGTCTCTTATAATCAGGAAAATTTAAAGTTCGTTAAATTAAGTTGTCGCAGTTGGGCAGAGATTTAAAGTTTCCGCCGGTGAGACGTTCTCTAACTTTTATGAAAGAGAACACATTATAACGTTAAGTTAAGTGGGATTGGTTTACCTTGGTGTATTAGTGTAATATGGTGTTAGTTCGTTTTACATACTTGTTGTAGAGTAATATGGTGTTAGTTCGTTTTACATACTTGTTGTAGAGTAATATGGTGTTAGTTCGTTTTACATACGTGTTATAGAGTAATATGGTGTTAGTTCGTTTTACATACGTGTTATAGAGTAATATGGTGTTAGTTCGTTTTACATACGTGTTATAGAGTAATATGGTGTTAGTTCGTTTTACGTACGTGTTATAGTGTAATATGGTGTCAGTTCGTTTTACGTACGTGTTATAGTGTAATATGGTGTCAGTTCGTTTTACGTACGTGTTATAGTGTAATATGGTGTTAGTTCGTTTTACGTACGTGTTATAGTGTAATATGGTGTCAGTTCGTTTTACGTACGTGTTATAGTGTAATATGGTGTTAGTTCGTTTTACATACGTGTTATAGTGTAATATGGTGTTAGTTCGTTTTACGTACGTGTTATAGTGTAATATGGTGTTAGTTCGTTTTACATACGTGTTATGGTGTAATATGGTGTTAGTTCGTTTTATGTACGTGTTATAGTGTAATATGGTGTTAGTTCGTTTTACATACGTGTTATAGTGTAATATGGTGTTAGTTCGTTTTACGTACGTGTTGTAGAGTAATATGGTGTTAGTTCGTTTTACGTACGTGTTATAGAGTAATATGGTGTTAGTGCGTTTTACGTACGTGTTATAGTGTAATATGGTGTTAGTTCGTTTTACGTACGTGTTATAGTGTAATATGGTGTTAGTTCGTTTTACGTACGTGTTGTAGAGTAATATGGTGTTAGTTCGTTTTACGAACGTGTTGTAGTGTAATATGGTGTTAGTTCGTTTTACGTACGTGTTATAGTGTAATATGGTGTTAGTTCGTTTTACGTACGTGTTGTAGTGTAATATGGTGTCAGTTCGTTTTACATACGTGTTATAGTGTAATATGGTGTTAGTTCGTTTTACGTACGTGTTATAGTGTAATATAGTGTCAGTTCGTTTTACGTACGTGTTGTAGAGTAATATTGTAGAGAACCGCGTACGGGTGATTGGGACAGGTTACCCAGGGGACAGGTCTACGGCTATCTCACAGGGATTGTATTTCAACTTTGGGGGCAAGACAGTGGAATAACCCAAAGTGTCACTGAGATGTACTGGATGGCGGAAATTCACAAGGGGTGGGGGAGTTGCCCTATGAGTGACCCATGGTCTAAGTCGGGGTAGAAACAATATTGTATTTCAGCGACCTAAATAACTTAGTGGGAAAGTTTGTAGATTAGCATAAACTAAGTAACTTTTAACCAATCAGAAACTCGTTGGAGACGCGTATGGGGCCAGCCAAGAATGTTAGGGTTAAATGCAGGGTAAGCAAGTGGACAATTTAAGGGCAGGGAAATGTTAGACCGAGCAGTCGAGACCAGGGAGCCACGAGTATGAAGCCAGGGTGGCGAGATAGGAGGCCAGGGAGCGAGTGTGTCGTGTTAGTTGGAGTCGGGGTGCCACGAGGACGCAGTACGGATAGAGAGACTGATGACTAGGAACGTAGTGACGGCCAGATGAGAAGTGATGTACGCAAATAAAAGAACTGTCTTGGTTAGTGGCGTGTTGGACTTATTGCTTTGAACGAGAGTAGAAGAAGTAGAGAAAGACACTTAAGGCAGATCTTCTACAAATGGTGGCAGCGGTGGGATTATGTTAGGCTTGTAACGCCTCTGAAGAGAAGATAGTAGCCTTATTTACAACGCCTCGAGGATAATTGAAGGATTATAATTGTTCACGTTCCGGATAGAAGACATTTTGTTGTGGTAAACGATTCGGCATATAAGAACAATGATGGCGCTGCTAGAAGATGTTTTTGACAACCTTATCGCATATGATGGATCATCGCCGTGGCAAATGTATATTTTTGAGTTCAAATCGGTGGCCAAAGAGTTGCAGGGGAGTGAAGAATACAAACTTGATTACCTAATAATTGCATTAGAGGATGAGGCAGCAGAGTATGCCTGTTGTTGCTTAAATGAAAAGGCAAGAGAAAATTACGAGACACTACAAGCTGCCATGGCGTCGAGGTTTAATGACCCTAACTTTCCGGCCAACATGGCAAGAGAAGAGAACAAGCCAGCGCCTCCGAGAGTTGAAGAATTGAGCCGGGAGGAGATAGCAGAAGAGAGCCGGGAGGAGATAGAAGAAGTGCCTACGATAGTTGAAGAATTGAGCCGGGATGAGATAGCAGAAGAGAGCCGGGAGGAGATAGCAGAAGAGCCTCTGAGAGTTAAAGAATCGAGACGGGTGGATGAGATTCCAATAACCACAACCAGTGTCCAGTTACCAACTACAACAATGGTAACTCAACGGGCCGTAACACCACTTGACATTTCGCCTGATATGTCAACTCCATGTCCCACTGGCTTCGCTAAAAGCCCTGTGGAGACAACTGGGGTCACAAGGGAAGCCATACAAGTGCCGGGTCATGATCAAACGTCTTGCTTGAATGATCAGACGATTGAGAAAAGAAGGTGTTTCCATTGTGACGGAATTGGGCACCTTGCTCGTAACTGTTTTGTTGGAGAATTGGGAAGAAAATCACCCAGACAGCTACAGCTAAACAGTGGAGTTCATTCAAATTCAGTGGATTTATTAGTCAGTGTGTGTAAAGGTGCAGAAGTGACGGTGAATTCTGAGGACAAGATCGGTGAAATGTCACCACAGCGGCCCACAAATTCAGCAGCGGTCGACTGAGAATCAACAGACCCAATTCGGGCCAAATCCACAAAAGATGGGGGTGAGTAATGTTAAGTTAGAAACTGCTAATAATGAAAGGAACAAAGGTTACTACCTAATGTTTCCCCACGTGGTAGAAAATTCAGTGACAGGGAACGACCGACAAGGCCCCAATAACAGTCAGGTGACACGGGTCACTGCAGAGAACAATAGCCCAGTACGCTGTCTGTCACCGCAGACAAAGATAAGAAAAATGGACAATCCGTCGGGCAACTCGCCTGGGCCGCCGTATCGTCCGGCTGTCAAATACACTACAACAAAAGGAGGACTGCGAGAGACTGGGATTGTATTTCGACTACCTGAATGGTTTTGGGGGCAATAAGTCACTAAGATACCAGGTGGATGTTTACACTCTGCTGATGAAGTACGGGTGTACTAATAGAAACATTTGGGGGGGGGGTTCATATCTTGTGTGTGAATTGTTACTGTGTTATGAGCAGGTTATGCAGCTTGTAACATGCTTACAATCTGAATTTAGGGTGCTTATAATTGATGTAATTGTGTTTTGGTAGCATAGCTCTGGGAGACTATTATATGAATAATGGTTGTTGATGATGTAGGAATTCCTTTATTAGAAAAATGACTATGATTTGCTACCATTTTTTCATTGTCTAATGTTTTTTTTTCTTTGTTTACTTTATTTCTGTTTCCTTGTTGTTTCCCTTTTACATTGACCAAACATTTTTAAGTTCTCATTTCATAAGTCTATGTTTTTCTAGGGGTTAATGTAACAATGGCTTATACGCTTTAGGCAAACTCAGGCTATTATCGGATTTATGAGATTGATAAGATAACTATTTTGGTAGTGTGTAATGCTGTTACTGCCCGTTACTGAAATTTTTGAGACTGATGAATTGATTGAATATGTTTTGCCGTCTTATGCTATTATTTGATGATGATGAATTGACTAATTGTGTTTTGTTTGTGTAATGCTAGTACATGAACAATGATGATGACAAAATGACTAATTGTGCTTGATGTGTCTTATGATTTTAACCCATATATGAAATGACTATTTGCTTGTTTGTCTAATGTTGTTTCTTGATGATTATGATGAAATGACTCATGATGAAATGACTATGTTTGTATTGTTTGTCAGATGCTATTATCTGACTTTTCCAATGTGGGTTTAATTTCATCATGAATTGATGGTTTTAGGAAAATGATGATTTTGAATTTGTTGGAGACGCTTATGTAATTTTGTCAATTATTTGTTCATGCATTATTTGTAAAATGTGGATGTATTTTTGAAAAGTGAAGGTACTTTTTATCAATTTTGTGCTTTTTTTGCCTACTTCTTTTACATGATTTATGACTTTGCATTGAAATTATTATTGTTGATTTATGTATTCCACTTTCATTGAACCTTCTTGTCGTACAAATATTTTGCACCATTGATTACTACTTCCATCACCTGAATGTGGTCATGTTGATTTTTGTTGGATGTTGTCAAATTTTGATGTTGTCAAATTATGGTTGTATCTTGATTCGCATCTGGCAGACTGACTACTGACTACTGATTGACACGAACGTTGGCATTTTAAGGCTTTGTATGTTACGCTGAGGTTCGGGAAGGGAGACGAGCATAATTTCAAGTAATCAACGTACAATAAGGAGATAGCTATAATGAAGGCAACATCACGTTCATAAGTATCAGCTGTCGTTAATGAATGCTAATAGTCAATGTCACTAGAAGCCATGTACGAATCCGTATTGCACTTAGTGTATGGTGGTAAGTAATGTCAGGAGACATTAAAATTTTTGTTGCAGGAGATAGTGTAGAGAACCGCGTACGGGTGATTGGGACAGGTTACCCAGGGGACAGGTCTACGGCTATCTCACAGGGATTGTATTTCAACTTTGGTGGCAAGACAGTGGAATAACCCAAAGTGTCATTGAGATGTACTGGATGGCGGAAATTCACAAAGGGTGGGGGAGTTGTCCTATGAGTGACCCATGGTCTAAGTCGGGGTAGAAACAATATTGTATTTCAGCGACCTAAATAACTTAGTGGGAAAGTTTGTAGATTAGCATAAACTAAGTAACTTTTAACCAATCAGAAACTCGTTGGAGACGCGTATGGGGCCAGCCAAGAATGTTAGGGTTAAATGCAGGGTAAGCAAGTGGACAATTTAAGGGCAGGGAAATGTTAGACCGAGCAGTCGAGACCAGGGAGCCACGAGTATGAAGCCAGGGTGGCGAAATAGGAGGCCAGGGAGCGAGTGTGTCGTGTTAGTTGGAGTCGGGGTGCCACGAGGACGCAGTACGGATAGAGAGCCTGAGGACTAGGAACGTAGTGACGGCCAGATGAGAAGTGATGTACGCAAATAAAATAAATGTCTTGGTTAGTGGCGTGTTGGACTTATTGCTTTGAACGAGAGTAGAAGAAGTAGAGAAAGACACTTAAGGCAGATCTTCTACAATATGTTGTCAGATTATTTTAGTTTAGTTTGTTAGCGTACTCGAGTTGCCGAATCTTCACTCATGGTATGTTCTGGTACACGGGTGACAGCAATATTAGTTTGGTCTTAAGCGTAAAATTGGTCCAGCATAGATTGGTTTTATGTGTCAGTGTTATATGTTGTCATCTTTGTTTAGTCTATTTTCGTCATAGAGGGTTGATTCAATGTCCAATCGGTAATCAAGAGAACTTAGCCACTTTAGCTTTTCTTTACCTCGATTTATTTACCGTTTCCTTAATTTTGCTTTTTAAAATAACGATTAACAGCTTTATTGTACCGCTAATAATTATTATGAATTAAACATATTTAAAAAATTTATATCATTTATGGAAAAGTAGCCAGAGGATACAATACGACTACACTAACAGTTGTGACAGGCCAGAAAAATACCCTGACCAAAATACACTCCGAGGGTTCAACTGGACTCGGCCAGAGTATACCCCTTTGACAACATGAGGATATATAGTAATAAGTTGATGAATGACTTTTTAGAGATCCCTTTGGTTTTCTAGCTTTTTCAGAAAATTCACACTCTTTTCTCAAGCGGAAAATTGTTTTATTTCAAATAAAATTATAATTACAATCTATTTAACGACGCATGAAAAAAAAACGTCAGCTTTTTTTTGAAAAGGCTCCTCTTGTTTTACCAATGCTTTGATTTTAATCTTCAACATTTTATTTCACTTACTATACGTTATTCGTATCTAAAATAATGGGGCAGGGCGAAGATGTACAAAATCAATTATTTTAAAAATTAATTTAAGCGGGGTTATATTTTTTTTATTTTCGAAAGCTTGCAAAAAGTTTGTATACTTTACTCTAAATTATTTTTCATTGAATTAGTACCTACAAATTTCGATTTTTCAGAGATTGTAATAATAAAAATTATGTTAATTATTCTTTTATCTTAAATAAATCATTTTTCCAACTTAAGCAATACGTTTAACTTCTCTGAAAAAGCTTTCAAAAACCTTTATATTTCTAAAAGTTATGCATCTATTTATTATTTTACATTCTCGTGTTGTCAAAGGGGTATATTCTTAGCTATGACAGTTTAATATGTGGGGTATATTCTAGCCCGTTACACCGGAAAACCCCTTTTCATAATTACGAAAAACCTGTAGTAGTAACGATCAAATTTAACTTATCACATATCAATTTTAACAATCAATTTCAAGTTAGCAAATGATCCGTTGTTATAATAATCTTTTACTCACAGTAGAATCCATTGCTTCTTGTAGCACCCTCAGTTTGATTGGCTGGGAGTAAGCTGGCCTTTCAAAAATCTGTAAATATTTTTTAATTGATGTTTGCACCAAAATATGTGAACATTAAAATTGCAAATGCTACACATAGGCAGGGCTTACACACGCAAAGTCATACAAGTCTAATTACAAGCTTTTTTAGATTTAAAATTCAATTAATAATATACTTAAATTCCCAATCGTGTCAGTCAGTCAGTACTCGCTATGCGGGGAACTTCCAATGACATTTAAATAAAACGTTAACATAATCAATGAGACGTTTGGTGTCGAGATTAGCAGAGCGTATGCCATCAATGTACATAATTTGCAATGTATGTCACGTCTGTCTGTCTGTCCGTGACGCTACTAATTTTAGAAAGCAGCGCACAAAATTACTGCATCAAAACTAACTCTTTTCGAACGTTCATAAAATTGTTCAATATGAAAATAAATGAATAAAATAAAAATAATTTAAATAAATTAAAGTTCTGTATTACATTATTTGTTATTCTGATGTTTATTTTTTTCAAAATAAATAGATTTAAGCTGAAATGTATTTATTTTGAAAACTTCCGTCATTTTTGACGGGTAATACACTAGTTATATAATATATAACAAAATACCCAACCAAACGGTGATGCACCATCGTCTCGCGAGACTTACGGATGCCGATTATAACAAAATACCCGTGCTCCGCTCCGGCAAAGTAGGATTCAGTAATATTTGGGAACCGGCGTAATAAATTCCTGAAAAAATAGCCACATGAGCAACCAAGACCGTTAGCCTGTTAAATAAGGCGACAGATACCACCGAAATAAGTTACGTTTATCGGGTTCGGATAGCGCGGGGAAGCCGCCGACCAAATTTCGTGGAGATGGGTCCAAAAATATGACATTTTAACTTGGCGAAGGCTCTTGACCTTTATGACCATTACGCGAAGTCTTCGACAGAAAGCGGCTTAACTTTTAGACATCATGGAATCGATTCCCTATAGCTTTTAAATATGAGCAATCCAGTTTTTATGCAACATCATTTGTAGCCAGTACCCTTCGTGGGATTGTACTCAGCAACATCCCAAAGTATGACGTTTTGCCTAAATAACTGTTATATTTTTTTAAAAATATAAACATATACGGGAACATACTCAACGACCTCCCAAAATTTCATAATGATTGGATGTACAAAATAATATTTATACAGCTTATATCAGGAAAATAAAATAAAATTAAGGGCCTTTGCACAAATCGGGGACAAAGAATACGTTCTATACATCTGTTGAATTCAATCTGAATGATGATTGATATAGTTGTCTATTTGGGGGTGGCCAGATATGTTTTTTTTTACTAATTGCCAAATCTGGATAGTTTGGCACTTATATTAGTCTGAATCCGGAATTCCGGATCCGGATATCTCCACATTTAAGTGTAAGAGCTAAGGGGTGTACTTTACTACTTTATATTTAGTATCTAATACTTTTTATTAAAATATTTATTATCCAACATATGGAGAATACCCGCTATCTACAATGACAGTCTGGGACACTGTCAACATCAACGATGGACATTTTACAATGAATTGAATGAACGAACTAGAGCGAAATTCAAAGAACTGTTTTTGGTACTGTGTGTGTAGTGTTGGTGTACAGGTAAAACATTGCATGAAGTAACGTCGAGCACGAGCTCTTCCAATCTGGACTCACGGAGAGTCAACACCCATGGTCACTCCAGGCATCGCTTTCATTTTCTCCGAGGGTGCTGGTACGGGACTTCAATGATACAGCTAAATTGTATCTGAAACTAGGTGGCAATATCCAGTGGCCGAATGGCCCCTCCCATGGGACTCATTCGCCACCTGGGCTTTGTGGGGTTACGGTTTTTTCCAACAGCTTTTTATCCAATCCATAAGTTTATATCCGAGGAATTCCAATGTATCATCTCGCAGTTTTCGGGGGGTAAAGTCTTTCAATTCTCCCCTCTTCAGCCGTCCTCCAGCTCATAGGATCTAAATGTTTTACCAGTGTTGTTGAATACATTTCTGTCTACCCGTTTAAGCGTTTACCCAGCTTTTACGGTCTTGACTATGTTTGTCTGCAGGGAAAAGGGCTGACGAAACAGGGGCAAGAGAACCAAATTAAAAGTCAACAAGTCAAGAACTCAGTCCTTCATTAATTTGACGACTGATCAAGCACTTAACGTTCCAGGGTGTTACTAACACTCTTCCATTAGACACAATCCATCTGGATCGACGCCAGTACTTAATCTGTTCTCTATTGGGACGCGTTCCCTACAGCGGTTGCGTGGCAAGCCCCTCATTGGGACCCCGTGTCTTTCATATCATCTGGTGGGTCGGTGATCTAGAGCCATAATAAAAACTGTTATTTTATTCAGACGATTTAAGTTTCATATGATGTTAGTTAACTTAGTTTGTTGTCTTATATAGTAGAGTATTATCTATGCTTGTAACTTTTTAACTTCATTTCTTTTCCTCCCATTGAAATTGATTGTTTTACTATATTTTGCAAGGACTATAATGATTTCATGATCAATGCTTGTTACTGTGTTTATTTTATTATATATTAATGATTTAATGTATAACCTTAATTTTTACTAAACTTATTTTGTATAATAGTAATATTCACAATAGACTAGAGATTAAAAAAATATAAGACTGAATATGATATAACACGTGAGACAAGCAAAAAGTGTATTCTTGAGTTCGCAAATCAAATCACAATTGATATCCGGATCCTATCCGGATCTGCCATAAGTATTTGGCAAATCCGGATAGTGGCGAAAATCTCAATATCCAGCCACCCCCAAATGTCTATATTTTTCAAGATCATTTAGAAATCGAATGAGGAATAAAATCATAAAATGCTTACGACAAAATGTGGGGTCCTGTGGGTATCAACAATAGGAGTTTAATCGTCCATTGTATTTTAATATGGCCCAACAGTTTCTATGGACTAAATTTGGTCTCGATCCCACCATTAACACAGTAGCAGCATGTTATATAATTTGTTACATAGCTCATGTTAGGAAAAATGACATTTTGGGTCACCGGCAAAAAAGTGGTATTTTAAATCTTTTTTCAGCTAGAAAACGTATGTGGGCGCGTACTCTAAAACTTCCCAAAGTTTCGTGACTATCGGAGGAATAAAAAATCATTTAGACATCTTAAAATATTAAAATTTCTTAATACCTGTTGATTTCAATCTGGATTATGATACAAGATACGACAGATTTGGTCATAGGTGTTGCATAAAAAGTGGGGTGAGGGAGAGAACAGACACAAACTACAGCACGAAACAATCGGTAAAACGTGAATGAACGTCGGGGAGGGGGGTACATTGCCGGCGTATTTATGGTCTCGAGACATGCGCGCTGCGGTTAGCTAACTGCCCGCCACCCTGCACCAACATAGCTTACCAACCATACATTTGGATTGGCCGACCCTAGCGTGGGTAAGTCATGTTCACACAAAAAAAGTGAAAAGAACGGGTACACACAAACAATTTAAAAGTTAGAAAATAATGTCACCGGTCGGGCTTGAACAGAGGACTTCCCGCATGTAAGGTGGACGGGATAACCACTATACTACAAATCACATGTTCTTCCGTGAAGGAACAACGCTAGTGAACCCAAGGGACATTGCTGGTCTCAAGACATGCTTGCCCCCCCATTTTTTGTGTGACTCCGCATAGCTTGCCAACAATAAACTAATCGGTCGACCCCAACAAGGGTCATTTGTTATGCTTATTTGCACACTACTTGTTGTTGTTATGGTGAATAATATATATATATATATATAATATATATATATATATATATATATATATATATATATATATATATAGGATACTAGTTTGTCTATATAGGTCAACGTAATCTCTCTATATAATTCTCTTCATGGTCGGACCACGTGAGGCAACAAGCTGCATGTGTAACAGAGCATGACGAATGACCCTCGCTCGGGTCAACTAAACACAGTTAACGGTTGACAAGCGAAGGTAGTGGAGGGGGGGACCAACAATGGCCCTTGCGTTTCAATTGCATTGTTCCTTCACAGTAAACGTGAGATTCGTAGTGTACTGGTTAACACGTCCGCCTGATGCGAGGAAGATCCTGGGTTGAAGCCCCGGCGAATATATATTGTAAATGTCTGTTTTTGCCCGTTCGTTTACCCCTTTATTGCATAGCAAACACCGCAGACTGGCTCATCATAGACAGTGCAAAGAACGGTTGGGAGGGATGAGAGTACAGACACAAAAAGCAGCACCAAGTAAATAAAAAATAACGAGCAAAGGTGAAGAAATGCACACTTAGGTGGTTGTTACCCGCTTCTCATTTATTACTACCATCCCTTAAACATAAACTTTATTTGACCGATCCTAGCGAGGGTTAGTCATATTTAGGGTTGTTAATTGCGTGTTTGATTGTTTTTGTTTTTTGGAAATCCGATTATCGATTATGTAACTCAAATTTGAAACGATTATCGTTTTACAGCTGACTTCATAGAAGTTAGGGGTGTACCGAAATTTTGCTTGCAAATGTCTCGAAAATAAACAATGAGTTGGCAGTCTCATTGTCCCAAAAAAAAACAAAACAAAAAAAAACAGAAGTTCACTCGCGTTGTTTTTATTTCTTCATGCTATAGTTTGTGTCCTGTCTTTCTCAACTTTCTTTGCACTCTCCATGAGCAAGTCTGCGGCGTATTCTACGCCGCGGGGCGTCTAGTTTGAAATAAAATAGAGATTTAATATACTTTGTGGTGCAAGATGTAAAGTCCAAAAACATTAAAGATTTTAATATGGATAATGATGGATATATGTGTCAATTAGGGCTGTTAACGATTAATTTAAATTTAATCGTTCACTTTTGAAAAATTAATGATTAATTAATCGTTAATTTCGATTAAAGCCAAAAATTAAACTTTATGATATCATAAGTAACATTTATTAAACGTTCTTGTTTAAAATCTAAATAACACTGGAATGTCTCCTTTTTTATGTCATCTTTTAACCAACTACGAAAAAAGACAAGTTTGTTGAAATTATTTGGTTCAAGTGATCCTACATGTGGAAGAAAATCAGAAGCCCCGAGCCTAATGCTCTTCATGGGTCTTCCTGGAAGACCCTCCCAGCTATCTGGCCCCTTCCCCCAAAGGGACGTAACAGCTGGGAACGGAGCGGTCGCTGCTGAAGCGGCCACCTGGGCATCCAGGACAGAAAGCCAAAGATGCCTCCCACTAAGTTTGAACTCACAAGGAGGGGTAACATTAACCTACAATGACCCGTTACCACTTTGGCGCCACCCCGGCAAAGCACACGAGTCTCAATGGTTAGGCCCGCCGCTAAGCGGGGGATCATCAATGACCTACCTAGGGTGCAACCCCCAATTGAAGGTTTTCTCAGAGCTGGCGTCCGCTGCGTTCTTCGCTGTACCTTTTGCTAATCCGTGCTGGTGCTCCTGGCCCTAAACCGGCACCGCTCAATAGCGTTGCTAGTGAAATGAGGGGGACGAAACGGTCGCTTCGGATTTACTCGACCCTCAACGGGTACTTTGGTTTTCATCATCGACAGTGCATTAAAGATGCTTTGTCTAAGATCCGTAAAGCGACTGTAATCATATGTAACTAGCACCTAACACCTAACATATCGGTCTTCGGCATTGCCTGCCAGGAGTTGTCAGTTTTGGGTCGCGGGCGACGCGGTCAGGTCCGTGACCCACGACCCAACTCGTCCGTCGAGCCCCGTAGAAGCCACCCCTTCTCGACATGGTTCAAGTGATAAGCGGGTGTAATTGACAATATAACCAGCCAAGCAGAACAATCATTCACATGGAACTGAAGTAACTGGTATGCACAAAATGGTCTTTGCAAGGAATGACATTATCGGATATCGATGTTCATTAAGTTTCCACCATTGTAGAGGGTTAATGGATTCAGGAACTTTTATCAGAAGAGCTGTCGTCATTTTCTGTCTATGAGTCAGACTCCATTACTGCCATTACTTTAATACGCTTTTCATTTGGTTTGTTATTTAG